>JAHDVE020002553.1:0-52896 GCA_022606495.2 Halesus radiatus | reverse complement strand
AATACAACGAATTTGCCATGTTAGAAATTTCGATAACATTTGTATATTTCACTTCCTCCATAAACGTAAAATTGCTTTGTGACTTCATTTTTAATAAAATGAATAAGAAATATATATATTTTTTTAATGTTAGAGTTAAGGAACACCAAAAGTGTTTAAGTAATGATAATTATTGTGAATTTGCAAACCATATTTTTGAAAAAAAAAATCATAATTTTTAGATGAACAAAGGTTTCAAAATTTAACGTACAAATACAACCGGCTAACAATTAGACAAATTTGAAATTTTAGAAATCAGAAAAAGTGTTAATGGTCAATTAAAAATAATTAATAATCAATTTTTATTTTTAAAATAGCTATTCCTTGAATTTATTTTCATATTAATATTAATAATATTTTTTTTTATTACTAATATAAATTTGTTATTCAATGTTTTAAAACATTTTTTTATTAACATTTCCGATTAATTACGTATCTAGTTTGATCAATTTTTGTTCATGTTTATAATTTTATTCTCACATTATTGTGTTCTATGTTTATAATTTGTCTATACTTGATATTATTATTTTTTAGTATTCTTTAGATTCCTGATAAGGAAAGCTTTACTTTCGAAACATTTTGACACGTATATATTAATAAAGTGATGAATAAAAAGTAATTTTGACTTCACTTATTAAGAAACGTTTTGTTTAAACCACTATTTAATATATAAATAACAACATGTTTCGGAAGCGAAACTTCTATCATCATTTGAATACTTTGTATCCTGATGAAGGAAGCTTCACCTACGAAACATGTTGATATTTATATATAAAATAGAGGTTTATACAAAACATTTCGTATTAGTTTTATTTGTATATTCGTTTGCTAAACTATGTAGGCGAGGAATTGGCGAGTTTCTTTTGTAATTTGTTAATGGACGTTGATATTAAAAAAGGTCCTTATGCGTGCCTAGTGTATTGAGTAGGTACTCTCAGATTTCCAATACCAAAGACTGAAAAAAAATAAATTATTTAACGTAAAATGGAAACTGCATCGAATTAGAATCAAATTCGTATCTACAAAAAACATTCACAGTTGTACTGTAATCCTTTTTAGCTATAAAACCAAATACAAACAAAAAAAACAAGACGCAAAACTAAAGATTCGAATTCAATACTCGATTATATCCCTTCGGGGTATTTTCATTTATCGGAATAAAACAAACATCCCGCCGCAGGCACAGGTAGATCAAGAATTCAAAGAATTCAAACATGTATTGAAATATAATCATACTCAACGACAGTTCGATCATATGAGATTACGAAACAAACGTAAAAATATAAAAGCTTTAAAAAAAAAATTAAATGCTACGTCACATGTGTGTTTTTTTAGGAATTACATTTATTACCCGTTATATTAAATAATTAATATTCTTGATCAAAAGGTGTGTGATGAATTATTGCAAATTGTTAAATTAAGTAAACGCACGGAAGATTATTAGCAGTGGGATAATATTTATTATATGTTGGTTCCAAAAATTCGACATTACTGTCTTTAATTAATTTAGCCACACAAAAATAAGATACTTTAACTTCTGGCCTGTTTTATTATGATCACAATGACTCGCCACCCATTTCTATGTTTCTATGTATAGAATTATAATAATTTGATGTCTTATATGTTATATTTTAGTTACAGGCTTGTTGGAAAAAATATTATATTAGAATTATGTAATGATTTTATAAAAAATAAAATAACTTTGTTTCAATTCCACTTTATTATTTTTTCATCCAACCGGTTTCGATTCAACCTGAACCTTCCTCGGGGGTGAATAAAAATATATTAAACATAATACAGAAACACATGGTATTTAATAAAAAAACTAGAAGAGAGAGACAGAACATCAACTTAGGTGGGTGGCAAGGAAGGAGGAGTGAGGGTGGGCGGAGGTAATGGAAATATTTAAAAAATGGGGGTGTTAGACAAATCTAGTTGTCTAGTTCAGGTTGAATCGAAACCGGTTGGATGAAAAAATAATAAAGTGGAATTGAAACAAAGTTATTTTATTTTTTATAATTATGTATTTCCACAAAGTTTTTGCTACATGTAAAGATTTAATGATTTTATATTTTGAGTTTTATCACACGTGTATGAAGTAATGCATCTTCATATAAGGTATTTGTTCTCAGTTTGTTTATAAAATCAATTTACACGTGTGCTCTGTACCAAATCATGGTTAAATAATTCCCATAAACTATGGGATTATGTAGTTCATATGACGTAGGTACCTTAAAAGAAGTCCTTTGTCTCGGTGTATTCCTGTTTACATTAACTCAATTGGTTCCCATACACGTGTTAATTATCAACACGTGTAGGTACGCCGTTATTAATTTTCATATATATGAATTTGAATGTTCTAATGAAAATAGCGTGGCAACTGCTTTGAGGAATTAGTACCATTATAGAGAGGAACCGGGAAGGTTCAGAGTACCGTTTAAGAGAGGAACCAAGAAGGTTCGGTAGTTAGTAGCGTTTTAGAACAAAACTAGTACGGTTCATGTTAGCACTTTTTAAGAAGGGAACCAGGAAGGTTCGCCAGCAACATTTGGAAAAGATAAAAGTTAGGGTCTAGTACCAGAGTGAAGCAGTTGCCATTCGAGTATTTCATAAACGAAACATTGTCTCATTGCAACCCCCTACCCTTAGTCCTTAACGAGGGTTTTCCTGCTTTCATCGGTTCACGTACCAAGATAGTAAAATTATACATTGTTCAAATATTATTATTATTGATCACAGAACTTAATATTGTTACAGTGATTATAATGTTATAATTAATTATGTTAAAATATACTGAAGCGAGCGAGTTTTGTTGTTAAACGACCGGGGCATGAGTAATATGTATTTATTTATTATATTATATACGTCCTATATGGGCTATTACATATTTTGTAATAAAAATTCAAATTACAATAATGACACAGGTGTAAAACACATCACAGTAAGTACATATGTAAAATAGATAGCCTTCACGAAATACAACAACTAAATATTCATTTGTCTCACGAACAAATCCAGCAATAACATCATGTAAGTACCATTCCGTATAATTAACAAGAGAAGCGAGTAAACAAAACACACCTCGCATTCACTGATACTTATACACACACATATCTTATTGATAATGTTGAGGATGTATGCAATAATCGTCTGTTTGTATTTGTATTCCGTGCAGTTGAACATATCTACTATGTCTGAAAAAGTATTACCTTCTGAGTGAAGTCTAGGTACTAGTGAATTAAATGGCGGACCGGATGAATCAATCAATTCACGTAGGAATCGGCACACTTTTATATGGTTAAAACAAAGTTTGATTGTTTCAATTGATTAAATAAATAACCCTTACATCGGCAATGTATTATTCTACATATTACTGTTGTACCACGCCCTCATCATAGTATCCTCATAATAAATTAAATTAATTGATTTCACTTAAAACAAAAACAAAAAAGCTGAACGCTGTTCTATAAAACATGGTAATCATGGTGACCGGATAAATCAACACACGTAGGAATCGGCACACTTTTTAAAAGTGATATAAAGTCATTAAAATAATGAAAAAAAACTATATCTAAAATCTAATATAACCAAACCTAACTAATATTTATTTTTTATTTTACTTTTTATTTATTTATAAAATCAAAGATTAATTGAGTTACGTTAAAGTAGCTTTTCAAAGCAGTTTTTTTTCTCATGCTTATAATCACTTTATTTCACTTTCAAAAAGTATGCAGATTCATACGTGTTGAATTATCATGGAACCGGTGGGTATAATAATACCGAATTGAAAGAAAATTGATATCATCAATTTGCATAATCAGAGGCCTTTGGAATTGATAATCTGTTCAAGAATGTCAGGAGGACTGTGAATACTGTGGCTTTATACTTATATTATAATAATATGCATTATACTTACGTACTCTTTATATAATATGCCTTATACTACAACGAAATACGTAAGTCATACATGTACAATCTCTACATAGGAAATAATAAAAATTAAATTAAATTCGATATTTGAAATTTTTTATAAATTCCATCCGAAGTATGATAAAATTGACCGGACGTAGGCGTGCCTGCGTGCCCACTTTCAGAGATTTATTTACTCAGAGGCTCAATACGACAGACGAATTTTCGTGACAGCGGTCAGTACTGAGTACTGCGGACTTGGTGGCGAAAGTTGCTCAGCGGTTCGATAAACCTACGGAAAGTGCTATTTTTAGACACCAAGTAATGCATGAACCCGCCCTAATATAAGGATTTTACGATCCTAATACTGTATTTATTATTCAGTGAAGGGGATACCACTAGACTGCCTAGAGAGGCATATTTTTTTTAATTGAGGTTTTTAATGTTAGTCTATTATACACTGTCATTCGTGGTGGAGGTCCATTTTAACAGTCAGCACCCAAAAATACACACTTCGTAGGTTGCTAACTAAAGAAATACTACGAATAATTTATCTGTTAATTCTATAAGGATACTAGGCAGAATTTATAAGGTATCAAAAGATAATAATCCAAATACAGTAACCCGACAGTCGATTCCCCGGACAGTTGATCCCTCTGCCAGATGATCCCTCGAATAGTTGATCCCCTAAATGATTATTTCTGCTGTACGTCCTCATTTTTAAAGTAAATATGCAAAACAGTAAAGACGAAATATTTATATCTGCAGGCGTCTTGAGTTGAAATCCGCTTTACGAATATTATTACTGTCAATAATGTCGAGTCCCCGAAGGAGTATGCAGTAAGCATATACGGCCGAATAACAAAATACGACATACTTATGAATGTATCCCATCTCTATATAGATAATGAAATTTCGAACGAAATGACGTATTAATTCGTTTTCGGTATTTTTGAACATGCGATCATTGACCTCTCGGGTACCTACAAATATGAAGTTTCAGAGGAGAGGGAGATGATCGCGGGGTGTTCTAATGGGAAGCTCACTGGATATTATAACAATTTAAAAATTTCGCACAAAACACGGGACTACCACTTCGCATTTGAGCAGCCGAACAAATCCCCACCCATCATAATTATAGATCTTTATTTCTTCCGTGTTGTAGTTAGGGTTGTTTCATCAAAGCCCGCACATTAGCCGTTAAGCACCGAGCGAGGCGGGGAATAACCATCGCAATATAACGACTGTTTGGGGCGAAATCAGTAATAGCACTGTCATGGGCAGAAGTCCGCCTTCAGAGATCGCCCGGAGAAAGGGGGGCGATTAAACAGGGGACGAAAGAGGAATTGAAAGAATGTACTTTTTTATACTAACGGGGATAAATAGGGGTACACACAATTTCAAACTATAAAAACGTAGATATGCCGCTACAAATGAGAGCATAGTATTAGAAATATTTCTCACTGTTATGTCATTGCACAATGACAATAATTATTTAAATAAAACTGTAAAATATTTAATATAACTAACAGGTGGTGTATAATTCAAAGTACAGTAAAATAACGCAACATAACAGAATACCCCTAAAACGGCTAACGACAAAAATCTATGGTATTATCGGATGGAGCAGTGCTAATGATAATATTCTTAATTTACTCATTAGAACACAAAAAGCCATCATAAAAATTATACTTAAAGTCACTGATGAAATTTTCAACAAACTTAACTTTATATCAATAAAACAATTATACTCTAAAACAATACTACTTCACATTCATAAATAAGAAAAAGGAAGATATAATAACAATCACAGATATTAGAAACATCAGATCTCAGAGTCAAAAACACATGCAACAAAGAACCAAAAATACAACATTGGACAAAAAAAACTTCTATCAAAAAACAATAAAGTCACAACAACCATTTTAATAAATTTAAAAATCAAATAAAACACTGGATACGTTACACAGGAAGATCTGAAATAGAAAATATATTAACACCAAATATAGACTAACACCGAAACCTCAACTGCACTTAAAACACCTCACATTAGAATTATTTTTGTTTTTTTCGTAAGGGACATCAATTTAATATAACGTAATTTCATATTTTGTAAATGAAATCCTCAGCACGGGAAATCCCAGTGAGGATATCATTATTTATTATTTTGTTATGGAAAAAGAAGATGGCAGGGCTGTCAATTAGGTTGTTAATGATTCTATATAATACAACTAGGTCTGAAATAATTCTTCTGTCAGACAGCGTAATCAGATGCAATCGATTCTTCAAACTCACATAATTAATATTTTCAATTGAAATTTTGAGTTTAAAATTTATATACCTAAGAAATTTATGCTGAACCCGTTCTATATTGTTAGAGTGTACATTATTCAAAAAGGATCTAATAGGTGAATTATACTCCACGTGACCTCTAACTAATGAAGTATAGAGCATTCTCATACAATCTAAAGACTTGAAATCTAATAAAGTTCTTCAAATGAAAAAAAGGATTCTGCAAACCTATTAAATACCTTATAATGAACATCTTCTCGGACTAAATTAGGCAAATATTAGCAAAATTTAATATATTCTTTAGACTTTAAATAAAAATTCAATAGATGTCTCATATTAATAAAAAATCGGATATTAATCCGAAGACATTGTCTAGTTTGCAATTGTGTTCCTTAGGAAATTTATAATCATTATAAAGATAGCTGCCAATAATAAGGGATAAAAAATGGAGAATAATATTAACAAATCTTGAATTTGAGATACGATATCGATGAAGATGGCATAAATTGAACTGGTCTCATTATCTAAGTTGGTTAAGCGGTTGCCGCGGATAGGCAGAGGACCCTGGTTCGAGTCCCAGATGCGGCTGAAATATTTTTATTTTCTGTCATTTTTTCCGTTTTCATATTTCATTTGGGTTACGTTAATATTATTTTCTACAATGATTAAATATTAGTAAGCTCATCATTACGTATTTATAGAAAATAGTTTAGAACATAAGACTGGCAGAGATGTATTATTTATATGGAGAGTAAGAATTTAATTATGTTTCAGTATTGCCAAAATGAAAACGAAACTACAACGAAAGTTTAATTGATTTAAATAGAACAGAAAATTACATTTCATGCGGTACACCCTCTTCAAAATCTTTAGGAAACTTGACGGGAGGAAATAAACAAAGTATGGGGAAAAATCGACGAAAGCACCATTCATCATTATAATATCCGGTTTCCTGCAGTGAACACTGCACAGCATACTTCATTTCTTCCATTATAAAAGAAAACAAAGAAGAGGGAGGAAAAGAAACCCGGGGGTGAAAGTAATACTCGGAATATTTTTATTTATTTATTAAAGAAACAAACAGCACGTCGGTTACAAGTTACAAGAGTGAAAGACAATTGAATATGAAATAATATTGTACATAGTGGGTACCTATGATATCCTTCATAGTATTGACTTATTTGTTATAGGTATATTGTGTAAGTGTGTGGGTAATGTGAATAATAGAAGTGAAGCAGTGTTTGAGCGCAATGAGCAGGTTATATTTTTGACCTAATGCTATTTTTAAAAGAGAGCAAGAAATTAAAAAAAAAATTGTTGTTGGAGTTGTTTTGTAAGTAAACGTGTAGAATTTTATTTATTTCAGAAACAAACGGTACACGTGTAAAATGAGTGATGTATGATTTACAAGGTTTTAGAAAAAGATGACAAGGATCGGTATCAATGGCGTGTCTCCATACAATATCTAGAGAGTGGTTATATACATTTTACCGGGCGGGGTTAGTGCAATATACTAGGGAATGATACATGATAAAAGAGTATATGAAAAATGTGTATGGTGTACAAGTGTAGTATGAAATGCGTTGTATTAACGATAAAAAGGGACAAATAAATAAAATTAAACTCTTATTCAAAGGAAACTTACAGAAGTAAATATTTCATACAAAACATTTTATAAATAGAAGCAAATTAAATATTACCTGCTAAATTAAGAATCGTGGCTCCCTTAAGAGACAAAAGAACTCCACTTTTCTGTTAAGGAATACGCGACCAAAATAATAATTTCGGTAATAATATATTTTGTAAAAAAAAGTTTTAAATTTTTATATGAATTTGTGTGTGAACTAGTGGTGGGCGAAGCGGCTGGGTTTAGTGAGCCGAATCACTAAATCAGCTCTCTGTAAAGACAATCCACATGAAAACTAGACGAAAAAAGTATCGTGTAAGAACGTCTTAAGGACGTCTTTAGGAAGGCCAAGAGAGCGAGGGAGAGGGCATGGTGCGGGGGGACGCGAACCGTCGTTCAATCGAGCCGGATCACCGAAGCGGGACACTACAAAGAGCTGATTTCGTGATCCGGCTCACTAAACCGAGCCGATTCGCCCACCATTAGTGTGAACGTGTATGTGTACCTACCGAGGTGTCTAAATAGTGCTATGTACTGGAAAGTTGTGATTGCGCATTGATGTTAAGAGTAATGTTTTTCTTAAATTACGGTAGGGAGTCAAAAAATATGTCTAGATTTGAGTTGAGACAAAGATTATTGAATTGTTATTTTTTTTTATATGAATACCGCATAAGAGTCCCAACTGCTCCCAACTATCTGGAGGCAGTGAGACTATGGCATCCCGAATTTTGGAATGTTGTGAGGCTGAAGGTATTGGGGAGGGGAAGGAGAGGGGGAAGAAGAAGGTGGAGAAATACCTGGCTATTCAGATCTGGTCACCAAACACGGCTAAAAGCCATTTGAAGCAACATTTCAATTCTGAATGGTGGTCTTTCACCAGGGCGATACTGAGAGTATCTTCCACTCTGGAACGAGCGCAAATATACCATATATTATTTTTTTAAATGAATTAATTGTGAAACAGCACAAATTAATTAAAATAAAATTTACTTGCGCACGCCGGGATTTGAACCCGCGACCTTCGGAATCGTAGTCGAGAGCCTTACCCCTCAATCATGGAGGCCGCCCAACGCCGAGGCCGTCAAACAAGGGAAAACACGGGAAATTATAAATTGGTGATTTGCTGCAGCGTTTGTTGTGTTGTTTAATGTGTAAAATAGTTTGATGTTCAATGGTACATATGTTAAAGTATATTTGAGACAGGAAGTTCAGGGCAGACTATTTAATTATTTAGGATTTTATACAGGAATATAGTGTCGGCTACCGTTCGCCTTATTTTCAGAGATTGAAGTGAACAGTGAAAGTAATTGTTGCTGTATTGTATAATTGTTGCAGAGACGTATTGCCCGAAATATTATACGTGAAATAAATAAGGAATTGTGTTTACAATTCTCACATATTTGTAAGATTCTGAAAACGTTGAAAAGATCCTCTGTTTGTCTTTATTTAACTGAAATCACTCTACACGTGTCTATGGCTTTCAAGATTGAATTACTCGCACAAGTTTTTTGTTCGTTTATTATTCCATGCATTCTTGTAGAGATAAGAATAATTGCTGAAAATAATACGTGCAGAAACTGAACAATTTATAGCAATAAATAGAGACAATACTGATATAACCAGCCAGTTCGACGATTTTGGGGAAGTCACTGTTTCATTTGAAAATTCTTATCCAAGGGCCCTGAAGAGGAATCCGGTAATTTATAGTCGATGCTACTGGCGTGACCGTCCAGTATAGTTGTATATGAAATATAATATTGTAATGCAAGTGCTAATACTAAAAGTGCACAGATTTCAAAATGTGCGTAAAGCACATCAGTAAATAAAATCAGAATTAATTAGAAGAATACTTTGCTTCTTAATTGTATTTCTAGAAAAGAGAGTCATTTCTAGAATAAATACTTAAGTAACAATTATTTTTATAAACAATAATTATTAGCCTGAAACACTCATCCAAATTGAAAAAAACCTTTCCGAGCAAAGATAAATGTCGCCGACAGGACTCGAACCTGCACCCTTCTGATGTCGGTCAGATGCTCTACCGTTGAGCTACGTCGGCTTATCGCAAACCCGCCAAGTTAATCAATATATACTAGTGTTTCATTCAATAATTACTGTTTTTATTATATTTTCACCTGTAAACAACCAACTTTATTAGTATGAGAAAGGCTTGTAACGGCTAAATCCCTCAAATAGATGGCGTCGAGACAAATTATGTCTATATTTTATTTATTTTTTTATTTTATTTTCTATTTTTTTTTAGGTGAAAATATAATAAAAACAGTAATTATTGAATGGAACACTAGTATATATTGATTAACTTGGCGGGTTTGCGATAAGCCGACGTAGCTCAACGGTAGAGCATCTGACCGGACATCAGAAGGGTGCAGGTTCGAGTCCTGTCGGCGACATTTATCTTTGCTCAGAAAGGTTTTTTTCAATTTGGATGAGTGTTTCAGGCTAATAATTATTGTTTATAAAAATAATTGTTACCCTTTGCGCTATGCACAAAAATCTTGTCTTGAGTTTTTAAGAACTTTAGTTTATCAATTAATAAATACTTAAGTGTTCGCTGCTTAAGATAAAGCTGTGTTACTTGAATATTCTGACAGGCGGTAACAAAAGCCTGGCGATTATTGGCTATTGAAAGCAAATTAATAATTCAAATACAACTTTGAAACAGTTAAAATACCTTTTAAAGTTTTTTGGAAGAACGGAACGATTTAAAGCAAACATCCCGGAGAAGCAAATAAATAGCAAGACGTTAGAAAGAAATGTTCAAACATAAAAACCGGTTCAAGAATTCAACGGAAGGGGTTCAGAATGATAGCAACGTAATAAAATAAAAATATTCGGAAGAAACTAAAAGAAAATTCTAAACCCAGAAATTTTTATTCGTAAAAAGCGTTTACTTTGTGGGTTGCCATGATTAATGTTTGTTTAAAACGAACTGTTAAATTCTTAGTTAACTGTTAAAAAATTAGCAGCTCAGTATTGCCAAAGTAATGAAAAAATGTAGTTTACACTTTATTAAATGTTTACATTTTAATGCCAAGCTATAGATACGAATTTTTCGTTGGTAAACAAAAACTAAATCCAACTGTATGAATTCGACTAAGGTGTGATTAACACCTTCCGCTAGAGGCGCTGTCAGCGTCCAGTCATTTCCATGGGAAAACGTTGATATGAGGTATAAATCACTGCGTCACCAGTGAGATTAGCGTGTAACCACCAATATACTCTCAGGATACATCTCATTTCATATGTGACTCCGAACTGTCAATCCCGCATCCGGAATCAGGCCGGCAACCTACAAGGACATTGACAGGACAATTTCCCTCCCCGTGGCAGATACAGTGACAGTTGCGGGTAGCCGGGTTAGGCCGGGTCCCTGTTTGTCACCCGGGAAATTCGAATGGAAAACGACGCTTGAATACGAAAACAGGCGAAGAGATCGATGGGAACGTCCCGGATTGGGTCGGTTTAGGTTTTTGAATCGGTGTGCTATTAGAATTTAATTTATCTTTCTAGTTTTGATTTTACGAGCAATTTTTCCATTTCAACTGTTAAAATTTGTATTATTACAACATCGGAAAATGGCCAGAATAGGAGAAAATTGAAGTATTCTCCTCTATGTTTATTTGCTTGTCAGAAATAATATATGCCCTGACATTTTTTAGGGCAGCACGCAATATTAAAAAAAAAATGTAGAAGCTATTTAAAATTTTGTGTATTTTTATAAATAAGTTATGTGCTTTCAAAGTAAACTTGGAAAAAATAATCACAATTCACAATTTTAATGGTAAGGCAGCATACTGCCGCGCCTACGATATCTATGGCCGCGCCAGTCATTTTATATACTACAATCGCTCTTTTCGCGTAAATGGTCCTCTCATTTGGAATAAGCTTACCCCAGCTCTTACTAATATCCAGAGATTGAATTTAAACGGGCTTTAAAAACAAAATTATGTAAAAAAAATCCTACGGTAAATAATTTTTTATTTCTCTTCAATTTATTGTAAAAAGACACTTTCTCAAGACTCTGGTAATTGTTTGGTTTCGATTTCCTCCGATTTAATTTTTTTTTTATGTAAAGTCAGAAAGTCAGTTATTGCTGAACATAACCCGACTCCTGTCTTAAAATGTTACTATTTTTGCAGTATTATTGTGAATGTGTTCTTTTTGTATAGTTGTGTATACACTGTATAATATTTAATCATTGTAGAAAATAATATTAAAGTAACCCAAATGAAATATGAAAACGGAAAAAAATAACAGAAAATAAAAAGATTTCAGCCGCATCTGGGACTCGAACCCAGGTCCTTTGCCTATCCGGGGAAACCGCTTAACCAACTTAGCTAATGAGACCAGTTCAATTTATGCCATCTTCATCGACATCATATCTCAAATTCAAGATTTGTTAATATTATTCTCCATTTTTTTTATCCCATATTATTGGCAGCTATCTTTATAATATTTTGTAATTTTATTAGATAAATATGCACCTAAGGAGTAACCGTAGGATTAATATGATTTCGGTCATCAGCATTCTCCATTAATATGATAATAATAATAATAATAATAGTTGGATGACTTGTATAGCGCCGTTTTTGTGAAAAATCACCTCAAGGGCGATACATTTGTATATAACGTGAAATTAGTTAACAATTAGGACGTAACTTCAATCAGTAAAATTTTATTTCAAAAGTGGTTCAAGCAATCATAACTAAAAGGTCGCCAATGGCGTGTCCACACGCAGCCAGTGTTTAGTAGATTAGTAAGTGGTAACTAAAGCGTTGTCATGCTAGAGCTGTCCAAACGTGCATTTTAGTAAGTTGATGCTCCCACCTACTACAAGGATGCGCGCGCCACTCGCACGACTCTGCCGATTGCGCCGTAGGTACTCGTGAACTCGAACGTGATAGTAGATTAGTGAGTGTCCAAACGCTGCTAGTGGACAACAGCTACCCCCACCTACACTACAAGGGTACGCGCGCAGGCGGTGGTAGGGGCTACTTGCCCGTAAGAATAGAATACATTCTATTCCACTCAACTAAATCGCTACTACTACTTACCACGCGCTTTGTCCATGGTTGGGCCAGGGCCTACAAATTTTACTAAACGCTTCCTTTTTTTTGCAAAATTAACAACAAATCCAAAATTTACATATATATAACATGAAAATTGCTATCCACCGGTGATGATAAATACTATGAGTATAGTGTGACAATTTACAGTTTTATATCAGTTAGCTTAAACTATGTCAGTCGGAAGAGGGGTGGGTAGAGGGGAACATAGGAGTGGGATAAAGGTACAAAGGACTAGAGTAAATGGAAAGGTGGTTTAAGTTATTTAGTTTGAGAGCGGTCGTGTAATGGATTTTAATTTAATATCACGTATAGTTTATTGATATTTAATTATTATTATATTGTTACTATTACCATTATTATATTATTACTATTACTATTATTATATTATTACTATTACTATTATTATATTATTATTATTATTATTATTATCGTTTTCGTTATCGTTATCGTTATCGTTATCGTTATCGTTATCGTTATCGTTATCGTTATCGTTATCGTTATCGTTATCGTTATCGTTATCGTTATCGTTATCGTTATCGTTATCGTTAACGTTATCGTTATCGTTATCGTTATCGTTATCGTTATCGTTATCGTTATCGTTATCGTTATCGTTATCGTTATCGTTATCGTTATCATTATCATTATCGTTATCGTTATCGTTATCGTTATCGTTATCGTTATCGTTATCGTTATCGTTATCGTTATCGTTATCGTTATCGTTATCGTTATCGTTATCGTTATCGTTATCGTTATCGTTATCATTATCGTTATCGTTATCGTTATCATTATCGTTATCGTTATCATTATCGTTATCATTATCATTATCATTATCATTCTCATTATCATTCTTATTATTATTCTTATTATTATTATTATTATTTTTATTTTATTTTTTATTTTTATTTTTTATTTTATTTTTTATTTTATTTTATTTTATTTATTTTTTATTTTATTTTATTTTTATTTTATTTTTATTTTTAATTTTTTATTTTTATTTTTATTTTTATTTTTTATTTTTTATTTTTATTTTTTATTTTTATTTTATTTTTTTATTTTTATTTTTATTTTTATTTTTATTTTTATTTTTATCATATTAATATTTAATTTAATATCACGCTTTAGTTACCACTAGCTACTCTATTAAATACTGGCTCCGTGTGTACATGCCATGAGATTGGATGAATACACCTGTTGAGGGAATAAATTATATTTTATCTTTGGTAGTTTTTTAAACTCTAAACGGGGTTTAAGTACCCAGTAACGTCGTGTACTTGTAAAAGAAGTATTTTCCAGGAATTTTAATTTTCTCAAGGGAAAGTTTTTGCCTTTTATGTAGATTTACTGAAAAGCGAGTCTGAAATCACATATTTTTATTTTCATCAGAAATTTATAAAACTACAGATTAAAAGAGAAAGATGCGTAGAAAGAGGAAAGTAATCTTAACTTATGAATACCTTCAAGATAAATGAGGGTTTGAGAGAAAAAGGCTAAGTGAACTGTATTCTGAGAATTATAATGGAGTTATTTATTACATTTTCTTCAAAAGATGTGTAATAATTTTGTGGCGTCATTATCGAGAAGTATTTTGTTTACACCAATGTTTAATCTAAAAATATCAACACATTTCGAAAGCGAAGCTTTCCTCATCAGGATACAAAGTATACTACATATATATATATATGTAGTATATACATTTAACAGTGGTGTAAGCAAAATACTTCTAAGTAATTTCATTGGTTTATTATAGTTGGATACTTGCGTTGGTAGTGAAAAAATATTTTAACTGAGAATGAGAACAGGCAATGCTACTGTAAATTGATGGAAGGATATGGGTAGAAGAGTACCTGGCTATTCAGATCTGGTTACGAAGCACGGCTAAAATCTATTCAAGCAACGCACAGTGTTTCGTTTCGTGCGACCTGAGCTAGACGCAAAAAATTCTAACCCACCCAGAAAGCCATCATGAAAATTATACTTAAAGTCCCTGTAAGAACTAGCACTGACGAAATCTTCAACAAACTTAACATTATGTCATTAAAACAATTATACTCTAAAATAATACTACTTTACAAAATAAAATAAAATTTAAAAAAAATAACAACAATCACACATATTTGAAATACTAGATCTCAAAAATAAAAGAAAACACTGGATACGTTACATAGAGAGATCTGAAATAGAAAACATATTACTACCAAATACAGACAAAGACAGAAACCACTCAACTGCACTTAAAACACCTCACCTTACAATTTTTTTTTATCAATTTAATATAATGTAATTTCTTATTTTGTAAGTGACTTCTCAGAACGGGAAATCATTATTATTCGTTTTTTTGTCATAAAAAAAAAGAAGATAATAAAACATTATTTTTATTAAAAAGTACTTGTAACCCACCTGTGGGGTGTAGTTCAGTGGCGTGCATTGCTCATGACCTAAGGCTCTGTGTGTAGTTTATCATTGAGTCATTTAAAAATATACAACTAAAAAGTTGGGGTTTTCAAATAAAATTAGCTTAGGTAACGTTTTTGTTTTTTTTTTTTTTACAACGGTAACAATTAAATAAATCATTCATAGAATGTGCGAGTAAAGCGTCGAAAGGTTTTTTTTTTCATCAAGTTGTTTTTTTTTTTATTCTGAAAATGTGCTTGTAATTTTGAGTTGCTGATTCAAAATATTGGTCGTGTATCCATATAAAACAGAACCCCTTCGAAATATCATGAACAAAAATGTTTCTAGGCCCAAGTTAAGCGAATAAATCATGTTAACTTTCCGATATTTTATTTAGTCAATCGAGCCATCCGAAAGTGCCCACAGGCCGCAGGTTGTGTACCACTGATCGAAGACTACATTTACATATCACTACATGTCAGGTTTTAATGCGAGCATTTAGATAAATTACTTTCACTCAATGAACGCGGGAGACGAGAAAAATTTACAATATTTATATGGTTGAAAATTATTCCTTCCTTTGAAGTATTCAATGTACGCAGTTTCCACAGTATCTATCGTAGCTGCTAGCTGCCCGCCTTTAACCACTGAATAGAAAGCCCCTAGAAGTGTGACCTACAACTAAAATAGAAGAAGGAAGCCGTAATCCAGGCCTACTGATTAACAAAGTCAAACCAAAATTAATGGTGATCGACAGGACAAACACCTTTGTAAGAACAAATGGTCTCACAGACATAGAAACGGTGAACAACGTCATATAACCAGGCTCGTCGATAAGTGACAAAGACGCCATGAGCAAAATCCAAAAGATATAGAGTGAAAGAGGCATAACGAAGAACATCAAGATGATACTCTTTCAGACGCTGACTTCCCTCATATTTCTTTACGGTATGGAAATATGAACAGCGAACAGAGCCAGCGAAAGGAAGCGGATAGATGCCTACTAATTGTGGTGTTGAAGGAAAAAGCACAGGATGCCCGGGACAGCCAGGCGCACAAATACATCAATTCTGGAAGAGCTTGGCATCCACAATCAACTGTCTGTCTGCAGCGTATCTTCAAAAGATAAAAGAACTAATTCCTGGAAGATACTTTCGACATGTTGGTCGCCAAACCGAGAACTCCACCCTGAAGAAGCTCATGGTCACTGGCAAAGTGGAAGGCAGGAGACGCAGAGGAAGGTCACTGATGCGTTGGAGTGACCAAATTTCGCAAGCGTCCGGAGCGTCGGTGTCCGCAGCTCTCCACGCAGGATCGCGAGGAGTGTAAAGGTACCAGGTAAGGAGTGTACCAGGGAAGTTGGAGTAAGGAATTTCGATCCTCAGCAATGAAGAAGCGACTCAAGAAGAAGTGACTTATAACGAATTGAATAAAAATCCGAAGTGGCCAATTTATGTAAGACTTTTCAACTCCTAGAACTGATAGTGAAATTAATTATACGTTCAAGGAAGAATTTCATTCGAAGTAAGATAAAAAATGACCTTACTTCAGGCATACAGACACGCCCAAAACATAGTTCCGTACGTTTACACCTCTCAGTGGGTATAACAGAGTTTACCGATCACTTCGATTGGCCAGCGAGTGCCTACTGGACTGAGTGGGCAGATCAAAGGAAGCCATGAAAATGGTTGTCGTTTTCACGATATTCGATTATTACTCAACTTGCCTGGATGGTTTGCTAGAAGTGTACTGTTTGTTTGCGTATCGGATATTAGATTATTATATCGGATTGGAAGAAATGAGTGATGTAGAATACACGAGAAGGAATCTTTGTTAGGAAGCTAATAGGAAAAATATTTATCAGTTCTTTTTATTTATTTACGCCCATTACAGGATTTTACACAGACATTTACTAATAACATTGAATAATATAAAAAGAAACAACATAATTCGACGCCTTTATCCAAAGTTAAATAGTTTCAAATAACTTAGCTCTACTCGATGAAAATAATTGTACTAATGCATGCTTATACTGTAACATTGATGTACCAGATATGTCAACAACATCCAAGTATTTCTTCCCCAGACGTTGAATAGCATTACGCATAGGGGAATAATATTGCGACGCGGAAGTTGAATTGTCACAATAAAATGGTAGGTACTGTCTTGTCCTACCAGGTACATGGAAAGCTTAGAGTAATAATATACCGTTACTCTAAGATGGAAAGCAATCAAATATAGCAGTTCAGGGGTATAAAACATTGAATTAACTATCTTAAACAAACATGTTAAATCGCAAATTGTTGGATAAATATATGTGGATGGATACGAAACAATAATATTTTTCACGATCTTTACGATGGTGATGGCGTGAATAAAAAAACATTTTATATAAATCTAAATATATGAAATGTTTTTATTTAACTCCTATATGAAATACCCGGCGTTGCCGGTGGTTATGAATGGTTTGCAGTAAAGTTTTGAGGTTGTGATGTGTTATACCTACCCCTACCCGTACTAAGTAATTTTCCTCTTATTTTGAACGTAAAGTGTGTAAAATTTCATCAAGGCGCACCAAAATTCTGGTTTAAGGGTTGGAAAGAAGGATAGGGGTGGTTTTTCGAAACCTCGTGTAGGCAGCGACCTTCCTCTTGTTTTGAAGGACAACTGTGCAAAATTTCATCAACCTCAGAATAAAACTAGATTTGTATAAAAAAAACCAAAAAGACACTCGTATTTACATACAGATACGTAGATATGAGATATACGAGTATACCAAAAAAATCTCTTCGTGTATTGCACTGAAAACTTTCGCATTTTGAAGGATGGCGTCGTGATATTTGCACAGCGTTTTCTGTGGGATTATTAGTTTTTTCTTGGAAAATAATACTTTGAATTACGTTAATCTTAATTTAAAAATAGAGGCATAAAACCAAAATGTATAATACAACTTAATAGATATGTACAATTTTAATCAAACCTTCATATGTAATTCATTACTACTATACACTATATTTAAAAAAAATGCATATCATACTTTAATCTTGTACACTTAAAACTTTTATACTTTATACTTTTAACTGTTACATCTCATATGTAATTCATTTTTACTCTACACTAAATTTAAAAAAAATGCATATCATACTTTATTCTTTTATTTTTTATTCTTTTATACTTTATATTTTAAACTTGTACATCTCAATTGTAATTCATTATTAATCTACACTAATTTACAAAATGCATATCATACTTTAGTTTTTTATACTTTAAACTTTTAGTCTTTTTACTTTCAAATTTTACATCACATATGTAATTCATTCTTTCCCTACAGTAAATTTATAAAAGACATATCGTACTTTAAGCTTTTATACTTTAAACTTCTATACTTTATACTTCAACTTTTACATCTCATACGTAATTCATTAATACTCTACATTAAATTAAAAAATGCATATCATACTTTAAACTGTTATACTTTATACTTTAAACTTTTATATCACATATGTAATTCATTATTACTCTACAATACAGTACATTAAATTTAAAAAAATAACACAACTATTATTTTTTTTTTCTTCTTAAATTTACTTTATGGATTCTTTTATATTCTCTCATGTATATGTATATTAATATGAACTAAACTTATCAATTTGACTGTCCTAAAACGGGATTTGTTCCTAGTTGGACAGTCGAAGCCTTCTTAAATATTTCTGTAAAATAATGTGTGTTCCAAATAAATATTATTATTATTATATATAACTTAACTTGAAGCAGAAAATCTCTGTTTCTGAATGAGCAAAAAAAATTGAGCTCTGGCAAAATAAAAATTACAAAAAAAAACTGAACTACTCGTACATTGTCAAAGACATTTCTTTATTTTTTACTTTACTACTTGCAAGGAAAATTTAAATCTTATGAATTACCTTACAAAACATAATATTTTTAATTACGTTAGTATGTATTTACAACGGAAACAGACACGTAAAAAGGTATACAAACCTATCCCCCTACGAAAAACCCCCCCACCCATCCAAAACTAGCTGGCCAAAGCGGGAGTTAATAACTCAGCACTAAAGGGCTTAGTAGAAATGTAATTAGCAGTCAGTCCTACGGCAATTAGTGTAAAGGAGCAGATTCAACCATCTCGAGTCGGTTGCTTTAGATTATATGGTAGGTATCTGATAGTATTAATGTCGTAGTATCCTATGCAGCAGTCTAAAATGAAAAAGTCAATATGGTAATTTGCGCTCATACGCATAAAAGTCTGCAATTCAACCTGGATAATGCTAGTGCGCAATCAACTCAATATGTTCCTTTCGACCTGTGTAATAAAACTAAACAATTACCTGGTCTGATAGTATTAATGTCCTAGGATCCAACGCCGTGAACACTTTCCCGGTACACGACATGTAAAAAATTCATGATGGTAAATAAGAAATATATTTTTTAAGTACCTGTATTAAATTTAATAATGATTTTTTATAAATGAATTAAATAATATACTTTGTATTCACCACTTTATTAATACAGAGATATCTCCATGTTTCGAAAGCGATGCTTTCTTCAACAGGAATATATAGAACTCTAAATACTCCTGATGAAGTAAGCATCGCTTTTGAAACATTTATCTATCTGTGTATTAATAAAGTAGTGAATACAAAGTATATTATTTTTTTAAACAATAATTATTAGCCTGAAACACTCATCCAAATTGAAAAAAAAAACCTTTCCGAGAAAAGATAAATGTCGCCGACAGGACTCGAACCTGCACCTTTCTGATTGCCAGTCAGATGCTCTACCGTTGAGCTACGTCGGCTTATCGCAAACCCGCCAAGTTAATCAATATACACTAATGTTTAATTCAACAATTACTGTTTTTATTATATTTCACCTGTAAACAACCAACTTTATTAGTATGAGAAAGGCTTGTAAGGGGCTAAATCCCTCAATAGATGGCGTCGAGACAAATTATGTCTACATTTTATTGGTGTAAATTGCTTTGACTTGTCAAATATTTATTAATTGATAAACTGAAGTTTTTACGATAAGATTTTTGTGCATAGCGCAAAGGGTAACAATTATTTTTAAAAAGAATAATTATTAGCCCGAAACACTCATCCAAATTGAAAAAAAAAAAAAAAAATTGAGAAAAGATAAATGTCGCCGACAGGACTCGAATCTGCACTTAATTAATTAATTAACTTAATTAATTCAAATACACTTAATTAACTTGGCGGGTTTGCGATAAGCCGACGTAGCTCAACGGTAGAGCATCTGACCGGCAATCATAAGGGTGCAGGTTCGAGTCCTGTCGGCGACATTTATCTTTTCTCGGAAAGGTGTTTTTCAATTTGGATGAGTGTTTCAGGCTAATAATTATTGTTTATAAAAATAATTGTTACCCTTTGCGCTATGCACAAAAATCTTGTCTTAAAAACTTTAGTTTATCAATTAACAAAGTATATTATTTAATTCATTTATTAATAATGACGCCACGAAGTGAATACCAATATTTTGAAGAAATTATAATTATATTCTTTTTACTGTTTCAGTTTTACAGTTTGAAAACGGCTTTAAACGCCGAAACAGATTTCAAAGATTATTTTAAAAAATAAGCACTTAAATAGAGTTCTACGAATTAAACACTACAACAATTCATAATGGTAATATTTGCCCATACGCAAAAAAATCTTCATTTCGATTCCGAACACGGTATAGCAAAATTAACTCACCATGTCCCTTTTGGCCTGTGCGTCGAAAAGAAACTTTTACCTAGTTTTAATAATTTTCCACGCGTTGCAGACTGCGGACTGGAAATTCCAGAAGTGCTGTAAATCAAGGCGCGGCTGGGCGATTAGGGTCGTTTAGCAGCAAACCAAATGGCTAGCTAATAAAACGCGTCGACCAAACATCAGTTACACGGGAACCAATTGCAATTAAATACGCTTTTTCACGGCGGGCTCGGGCAACAAGAAATATCGGCGGTCTGCCGGCAGTAATGTGTAATGTAATGTGTAATGCGTTCGGCTTTCGGAAAAACGTTAAGGGCACGTGTCGGGGGAAGGAATAAGCGTCGAACTTCAACGGAAACGCTTTGAGACGAAGGCTTTTAGAGGCAATATCTTTCAAGTTTAAAGGCGGGACAGATTTACTGAAACCATCGCACGACAGGACTTGAATTCGGCTGCCATGCGTGTCCTGTTTCGTTTTCATATAACGTTATAACTGCAAAGCTTAGACACATTCAAATTATTAGATAAATATATAATATCTTAGACAAATTCATATTCTTTATACAAAACCATGCACAATGTGACCTTAGAACGGGTACCCCAGTAAGGTTACATTTTTTTGCGAATTTTTTGTTAAACTTTAAGAAATAAATAAGTAAATAAGTAAATAAATAAATAACATTGGCTTTTTTTGTTGAACTTTTACACTAGCGAACTATGGACAAGGTATACACAAGGTATCCATGAATACCTAATAAACAAATAATTTTATTATTCGTAGATGTAAATAATTATTATCAAAAAAAATCTCAAATAAAATCATGTTTCAAATAAGCACCCACTCTTCTTTTGTCAATAACCTCCTAATGTATGTAATATCAATGACAAATAGGATTTAAACAGTAACTTCAATGTCATGCAATGTGCTGTGTTTTCTAATATATGTGTCCTGTGCGTGCAGCCATCATTAGTCAAGTCATAACATCTCAGCCCAAAACATTGAAATTTAATTAAGTTTTAATCTGCAGTGCCCTACCAGGTAAGTATGTTTTCTGTGTAAGTACATAATAAGATAAACCCTAGCAAGCAGTATTTGTACAGCGCCCTTGAGGTGATTTTTCACAAAAACGGCGCTATATAAATCCTCGAAGTCTTATTATTATTAAGGCGTCATGAACACACTCCGAGTACAATATAATCACGCTTACAGGACGCCGTTCGGCCTCCCTTGACGATACAGCGCCTCGCGGATGTTCGCAGAGGGAGGGGTGCATGGGTTCGCTGGTTTGATGCGCCACAGAGTAGCCGGGACCGGAGATCGGAAAATACTCTTGTCCAGGCCATCGCCCAGAGACAGAGGGTGCGCCCCTAGATCATAAATGGAGAATTTCCCTCAAGCCACCGTAGCGTAGTGCTAAATATGGTCACCTTTTTATTTTTATTTTATTTATTTTTTTATATTCTATTTCAAAATAATGTAATTTTTAGATGAATTATTTTATATGGCAGCATGTTTAGCTGAAATAAACACATTATTATTATTATTATTCAAATAAATCCAAAGAAAAAATAAGCTTTTTTTGAAATGCACATGACTTTCACATTTTTGACGGTTTTATCAGCCATCGTTTCACTCAAAGATAATAGAAACAGAGGGAGATATGGCATGTACCAACTCTGTTCTGATAATCGTCCGTAAGCTTCGTAGATTTTGGTAGATATACTTTTTTCATTATCTTATAAAACTTTGTTATGCAGTTTCATTGTATCTGCATGTTTCGTTATGGTATTCCTGTTTTTTATATATATATATTTTTTTTCATGGATGCAGTTTAATGAGGTCCGCGTCTTCCGAGGGAGAGAGAACCCCGGCAATTTAATAGCAGGATCTTAAAAAACGGATTGCGATCTTTAGAGCACAGACGGCAGGTGGAAATGCTATCATTGTTCTACCGGTATTTCAATGGAAGATGAACTGAGGAACTAGCGTCATTGATCCCGTAGGCACCTGTGCAGTCGGGAAACATCCCAAACGCGCCCCCAATATTTGTGCATGGTGAGGACATGTCGCTGCTATGACTCGTTCTTGTGTTCAACACGTACAACATGGGTCTCTTCAAGACCCAAGTTCACTACTTCCTAACCTCTAAAAGACCCTCCACATAGCACCCCCAAAGATGACCAAGGCCTTAAGGGAAATAATTTCCCTTAGAGCCTCCTGTGTGGAGTTTCAGTAAAAAAAAGTTGGGGGAACATCAATCAATATAAGCAGTAAGAACCACGTTTGTTACGAAATCCGTTGGCAATCAGTAATTTCCAAAATATCAAAAGCTAATAATAAATCAAAAGTATACGGCGTAACATTTCAGAAATATCAACTCAAGCGTGCTCAGAGCCGAAACACAGTTTATTGACCTCACACAAATTAACGAGATTTTTTTATAAAAATTCACGGGGAATTTTAGCGTACGAAAAAATCTACTTAAAATTGACGGCAATCTCGCAAATTAATTAAATCACCCAGCATCCTCGTAAAGCCCGACCAATGATGTAGCCGGACCGACGCGTCGCGACGCCACAATCAAAATCCAGCGTCCATTTCCGCGCTGACGACACGACACTAAAATTTGACAGATACGCCGTGTTTCCATGAAAAATTTACGATGTACACGTCAACGGCGTACGTACCTACGCCGGGATCGCAATGGCCGATGCAAATTACTAGTACACGAAGCAAAAAAACTAATACACATACACTTTTTTACGTTCCATCGAAACCGATAGAATGCTCTGCGCCGAACCTGTGATAAAAAACAAAAACAAATAAATAAAAAAAATTGACTCGTGAAGCTTTATTTTGAGGGCGTTTACGATTTTAAATTATTTTAATTCTTTTAGTTTTCGTTTTATTTTCACTGGAATGGTATTTTTCAGACAATTTACATCGTAATTATTAGTTGGTTTCGTGATAAGAATGTATTATGGTAGGGAAAAAGCAACTGCAGAGGCTGTGCGAGGAGAGGATGTGTTTGCAATGGACGGGAACTGCTGAAGTAGCCCAGGACAGAAAAGCCTGAAGGCGCCGTGTCGAAGCGATTTCTCCCCGACCCGTATAGGACAAGGGGTAGAAGACGTAACATACTACCTAATTTGAACACTAAAGAAGAAAACTACTAATAATATCTTCTAAGAAATATTTATTAATTTATGGCAAATAAACTGACAATCAGATTTACTAAGATTAATTCTAATCAATCCACGTACTACACCACCCATCATAAAATATAGTTTTCCTTTCCTAAAATCGAGCAAGAACATAAAAAGTTATTAAAATAAATACCAGGATTAAACAATATCTCCAATAACATATGTTTTTCAATATACGTAAAACCGTATCTAAATTTCGGTAATTTGTTACTCAATATTTTATAATAATTTTTTATCAACGTTTTTGATTAATTAATAATCTACTTTAATCAATTTTTGTTTATGTTTATAATTTGTCTATTCTTACATTATTGTGTAATAATAATAATAATAATGAGATGATGTGTATAGCGCCGTTTTTGTGGAAAATCACCTCAAGGGCGCTGTACAAATATTACTTCCTATTCTTTAACTAATTATGTACAGAGAGATACAGAAAAACGTGCTTACCTGACAGGGCGCTTCAGATGATCACAGTTTAATTAGAATATTTAAGTATAGAGATGAAATTGCTATTTTATTCTCCTTTTCTATTGATGTTACATTTATTAGAAGATTGGTGGCACAAGAAGAGTTGGTATTGATTGAAATATTTATAATTTTTAGGACTGGACCTTAAAAAGCATAAGAAGCTTTTAATAGATATTAAACATTTTTATTTATTTTTACACTTTTAGTTATTTATAGTGTTGCGGCTGTGAACGCATTTGCGCACCGATGGGTGAATTTTTAAACTTTTTCTATTTAATGACATTAGGTAAAAACTAACCGGCTGGCCTAGCTAAGCAATTTACGGGTGCATTTCTTCAATTTATGGATACGATTGTCTGAAAAGATGAGTTTTAATTTTAATTCTGAATTCTACTATGTCTATCATTTGTCTATACTTGACATTATTATTTTTTAGTATTCTGTATGTCCTGATGGGGAAAGCTTCGCTTTCGAAACATGTTGATATGTACATATTAATAAAGTGGTGACAACAAAATAATGTATAATTAATTTATTAATAATGACACCACAAAGTGAATACCAATCGTTTGAAGGAATTATAAAAAATACCAATTTATTACACGAGTATATTAATTTGTCTCCCAAATTATGAACTTGATGTATTGAGAAATGAACACATTTTGCATTTGATCGAGTGCCTATATCCTACATAACGAAACATATAGACATTATTTGTAGGATTGTTGTGAACTTTGACTGAATTAAAAAAATACTACACAATGAATTAAAACTTTTACTTTGCGTTCGTAGAGTTTTGATTGACATTCATAAAAAGGAAGAACAAGCAAATTGTGCAATGTTGCATGCGCAAGAAATACAAAACAAAACAGTATGTAAAGATGACAATATAAAAACCTAGTATTGTGATGCGGCGAAGGGCGGTGATGTCAGAAGCAGAAAGTTGGATGACGTTTTTCCAATATTCGCGATTTCGCAGAACAAAAAGGTTGACGTTGCTATTTATACTATTCAACTGTATGGTATGGAAAGAATTGTAGAATTCCAATGGTATATAATGATTAAAAACTGGACATGCTGTATATTGCCTCTCCGTATAACTTCGTGATGGGAATACGAGAAAAATAAACGTCGCCGGTCTCAGTGATTCCAAAAGTGGGCGATATCGCATCCCACGCTAGAAAGATTCAGGAGATATTTTCTCACAGGCAGTCATACAAATTTGTACACTCTGAAGTTTAGTAATACATTAGATATCTATCTACATATATACGTGTGTGGGGTGTACTGAATCATCGATCTTAAGGAGTACAAAATGACCAACACGTCTGTTTGGTGAAGAGTCCATTTAATAACTGTTAGAGTGTGGGGATCGCGACGTCAAATAGTTGAAACGCATGAATTTTGGCAAAAATCGCACAGCATAAAAATGCATATTCCAACAATCGATATTCCATACGGCAAGCCCTAACAAATGCGCTATCGATATTTTAATAAATAATATTAATGTTTCCCTTCGAAAGGATTGCAACATTTGTCAAAAAAAGGGGGTTCTATGAAAGGTATTTTTTAAAAGACTGCAGTGAGACAAACAAGTTTGTAAAACGCTGGACAACATCGTACTTTTATTGCTTATGAAGTTGTGTGCGCCAGGAAATCCTTGATCAGATGAAAGTTGAAAATCTTGGACTATTGAAAAGATTGCAGGTGTCGAAAATATATCGACGCGAATGGGTAAGTGTTACTCGTTAGATTAAAACACTACGATTGTTAACAATGATTATATTTGTGATTAATAATACAATGGTCTAGCAATTATTGAATATCTATACATTAAGTAAATGAAGGCTGTTGTTTACTCAGAATTTCTTGTGAAAAGAAGGAGGAATAGTGCAGTTGATGCCATTTATAACTTTGACCTTTGGAAGCCATAGAAAGGTACAATAAATTGAGGTAAATTGTCCATTAATTGGTTGCGTTCACACTGAGTAAATTTTAACATAAATTTGAGAACGTCAAGCTCATTAAAAATAAATTCAGTGCTCGTCCTCAGAGTAAATTTAAAGATAACTTTCAGAATTAATTTCTGAGTGTTTATTAGTGGCTCCAAGCAAGTGTTTGTTGCATTCTAGAGATGACTGTACAAGTGCACAGTAAACTTGCCTCAGGTGTTTTATTTTTAATATAAGTCTTACATTTTTAAAGAAATAAAAGAGTTTCCTCAGTTTTGCCGCTAGGTTTGTGACATGACACTATACTAGGGTGAAAACAAAAAAAGAATAACATTAAAATAAACTATACAAAAAACCCAATCTATTGGCACGGATCAGAAGTAAAATTATCGCACTTGTATTCGGGCGTAGTATTCTGGAAATATTTTTCAGCGGGAAAGGAAACTTTCAAAGGTACTACACAACTTTCAGGAGATACTCCGGCTTAGGGTTGTTCCGCACCTGAGCCAGAGAAAAACAACCTTCACCTCCGTAAAACTTAAGCGTTAAAAACGCTTCATATTTATGCGTTTTCGAAAGCATAACATTCCCCGCTTTAAGTAGCGTCTGCGAACGTTATTCGTTTAATAAAACTGCGAAGAAATAAAGAAAGAAAGTTTTATATCGCTACATTAAAACTCTCTAATAATACTTTAGTATCAACGGACAACGGAGTATTTCAAGAGAGGGCAGAAGTTTAAAACAACGATTATTTTTTAAAGTGATGCAACGATTACGATGCATCGTAACCGCGGTTCATGCAAATTTTCAAAGACAAGATAATATAAACATATCTTTACGATTATCCGAAGTGCTGTAAAATGGTATGAAGAGGTTCTCAGTTAATAAATAATATCTTTAAAGCATAATGCAAGCAAGCTACGTAGGAAGAAACTATATAAAAATTAAAGAAATTTATTAAATTAATAATAATTATATTTTCATATGAAGCGGTAACTTGATGATGTGACATTATAATTCAAAAAATAAAACAATAACTTTGTTTACATCACTTTTATTTATACTTTTGCCGACCGGGTTTCGCTACTACCGTAGCTTCTTCACGTTTATCCGCATCATTTGAAGAAATAAAAGAAATTTATTCTGTTTATACCTTTATATTTAACCCTCTATATTTTCAGTATTTTTCTGACTTTATTGGGGTTAGCCCATTGATATACCACTCTGGTTAGCCACAGATTACATATTCAAAAGAAGAAGTTTTGTTTGGGTAGAATATTTTCAAAATTAGGTAGGTACACAAGTAGGTACCTAATTAAGAACTTTGTTATTTATATATTTTGAAATTCACAACTTTATTACATTATTCCAAAAAAATAAAAATAATCCCGAGCAAGGCCGGGTACACATCAGCTAGTAATTAAAAAAATAGAAGGTAGTATATTTGCGGCACGTTCCAGAATGGTAGTTACTCTCAGTATCGCTCTGGTGAAAGAGAACCATTCTGAATCAAGCGTTGCTTGAAATAACAATAACCGTGTTTAGTGACTAGCCAGATACGTCTTAACCTTTATCTATCCTCTCCTTCACAGCATAACTTAATTGGGGATGCCATAGTTCCACTGGCTCCGGACAATTGGGAGCACTTGGGGACTCTTGTGCGATATTCACATTAAAAAAAAACAAAACATTTTCACATCAGGCAGAGATAACGGGAAAAAATTGCATCCAATTTCACAAAACTCAACGTTTGTCTAGACCGCATCAACGGCCGGGTTAATTTCATTAATTCATTCATTCTTCTCTCATTGGGAAACTCCATTCACTATTTGCAAAACTTTAGATGAATTTTGGGGAGGTCAGGGAACACCGAAGACATTTTCACTTTGATGAGAAAAGCCAAGAAAACCGAGAAGCAAAAATAAACAAGAAGAATGAAAAAGCAAGACCGTCGGAGCGGAAAAAGCTAAAGAACGTAGAAAATGAAAGGAAGATGGCGACTCTCCCTCCGATACTCGGCATTATTTCGCGTAACTTGATACGTAAAATGGTGGCGATAAATAAAAGAGAATGCGGGAAAGAAACGAGGGAAAAAGAAAACGCAAAAAACTGTGGGAAATTCCCGACTATATTGGCTGACCCCACAGAACAGGGGTGGTTTAGAAGCGTTGCAGGACGATGGTCTCGTGGCATCAGTACACCACAGGACAATGTTAAAATTAAATGATTATACGAGTAGATGTTTGAGGATGAAATGATAACCCGCTTTAGTTTAATGTCACTTTAGGTTTTATTGCGACTAACATTAATACTTATATATTAATATATAATATTCAATCAATGTGGAAGCGAACGCAGGAGCGTCGAGGTCCCCAGTTATAGATGTTTTGGGACGGAATACCATACCATCTTCTATCTCTTGTCCAACTTGGGTCGGGGAACCATCGCATCTACAATGCGCATCCAGGCGTCACTGTCCTGTGCTACGTTTACGGCAACCATCCATAATAGGTCGAGCGTCTCCTCGCACAGCCTATGGAGTTGCTTCTCCCACCTGTGTCTGGAGCGGCCCACTGGACGTTTTCCCTCTGGAATAGCAGTCAGAATGTTCAGTGGAATTCGACCTTCTGGCATTCTTAACACGTGGACAAGCCACCTCCGTTGCGACTTTTCTATGAAGAGTAATAGTGGTTCGATGTTAAGCTTCTCCCGGAACATCGAGCTTCTTATTCGATCCCATCTCGTGACTCCTGCAACTCCTCTCAAAAATCTCATTTTTGAGAGGAGTGGTCCAGAGGAGTTAGGAGTTGAGTATAATAAGTTGCAGGAAGGTGGAATACGAAAAATAATTACCCATTCTGTCTACCATATAGTTCAATTTATTTGAGATTACCATTTAATATTTCTATATATTATAATTTATGTTTAATTTACTACATAAATAAATACAATTTAAATAGCAAATTACATGTCCAGTGGGCAATTTCCGTTATAAACTTTAATAGCAATGTTGTTATTTGTGGTATTTTCCGTTAAGCTATAAGGTATTTAAGTTTTTTCAGAATCAATTTACCAATTTATATAGAACCTGGTTTTCAGAATATTAATTTCTCTTTTATCTTAATATATATGTATGTATTATGTATGATTGTATATGTGTATATATGCATCGATTGCCTTAAGACGGGCGTATGCTTAGTTTATCAGTCGAAAATTTGGTAAAATCTTTTTTTACTTAAAAATTAATAAATAAAGAAAGTTAAAAAGAAATACATAACTCAGTTTAATATCACTTTAGGTTTCATTACGATTGACATTAACACATAATTAATACATAATATTAAAATAATGTGGAAGCGAACGGAGGAGCGCTATTAAAGATGTTTATTCGCCGGCAACCAGGAAGGAATCGTTCCACTAGCTCGGATCGTCAAGGTGTTTCTATATAATTCTGATTTGGCTCTCTGCCATTGGATGACGAGTCGCCAGTAGCGAGCATCTATCCTGGTGCTGCTGTATTCGTTCACCACAGAAAAGTAAAATAATATTTTTAACGTTATGCTGTACTGTATTTGTAAAATCATATATAACTTATATATAATTTACAGCGGATATCTGGGTCAAAACTTTGGGAGTATTCAATTTTACGACGATAGAGCTCAGAGATCGCGAGATTCAGTGGAATATTAAGATATTTTATTGCTTTATAGTTTAGTTTAACGTTCTCCATGATCGAGGCGTTAGGCTTTCGACTACGAATCCAGAGGTCGCGGATTCAAATTCCGGCGTGTGCAAGAAAATGTTATTCAATTAATTCATTTAAAACAATATACAATATATTTGCGGCACGTTCTAGAGATGAAGATAGTCATAGTATCGCCCTGGTGACAAAGCATTCGCAATTGAAACGTTGCTTGAAATGGCTTTTAGCCGTGTTTGGTGAGCAGATCTGAATAGACAGATACTTCCCGACGTTCCTCTTTCCCATCTTCTTCCCCCTGTTACTACCCGCAGCCTTTTCCAATTAGGGATGCGATAATCCCACTGGCTCCAGACGGTTGTGAGCAGTTCCTCGGCCTCCATGGTCGAGGGGTAAGGCTCTCGACTACGAATCCGAAGGTCGCGGGTTCAAATCCCGGCGTGCGCAGGTAATTTTTATTTAATTAATTTGTGTTGTTTCACAATTAATTCATTTAAAAATAATATAGAGTATATTTGCGCACGTTCCAGTGGAAGATACTCTCAGATCGCCCTGGTGAAAGACCACCATTCAGAATTGAAACGTTGCTTGAAATGGCTTTTAGCCGTGTTTGGTGACTAGATCTGAATAGCCAGGTATTACCCACCTTCCTCTTCCCCTTCTCCTTCCCCTCCCCAATACCTTCAGCCTCACAACAATCCCCAATTGGGAATGCCATAGTCTCACTGGCTCCAGACGGTTGGGAGCAGTTGGGACTCTTGTGCGGTATTCATGTAAAAAAAAAAAAAAAGTTGGGACTCTAAACCTAAAACATTAAATAGCAGATCATATTGATTAAGCGTTATCAACATGATGTATTCTCGTAAGGTTAATTGATTCAAATATTCTGTATGGTTTCTAACAGTGGATTATACACTTCTATGTCATTTCATATTCTGTGGGAGACACTTGGGTAATCATTGTTTCTTTCTCCAGTTCTACATAAATAATGGCACGGCAATGTCAAGTATAAGATGGTTTAGTTCTAGGAAAGCAGAAATACGGCGAATACTGGATACCCTCTAAATATATATATACCACTCTGTTCCTCGCTTTGCATAATGCACAAATAATAAATACAAGGAGGTAGAGGCTTCTCCAAGAATAAACAACAAACACGAGATAATGGAGGGTTACAGCTGATGTCAAAGTAAAGAGAAGAATGCGTGAGTAGACGAATAGCAGATAAGAACGGGGGCTAATGTAAGTGGAATGGTATGTAAAGAGAAGAGGCATAAAAGAAGATGGGTAGGGAAGACGACCTACATAGAGGTGTTCGATAAAATAGGTATAAAGGTCTATTCACATCTGCCGGCACCGCGCAGTGCAGACACGTACAGTGGTAGTGACGGCACAGAAGGGAGTATTCATATTACACCGCGCGTGATTGTGTTCACAGATAATAGATAGGCTGGGGAGGATCTTTAATTTAAATTCAGTAAAAGTGTCGCAAAGAAATACTTAAAAAAAAATTTCACCATCTCAACGAAATCACTTTTCAAACTATTTCCAGTACCGTATGTTGAAGACATATTTAAGCAAGGTGATATTATAAAAATGTGTGAATGTAAATCTTAAGGAAAATCAGGAATATTATAAACTTATGAGAAATGGAAATCAATTTATAACAAATTTTAAAATTTAACTAATTTTAAAACAACTCAAATGCAAAACCTTTATATTTATCAAGCCATAAAAAATAACAATTAACTCCCCATTGAAATACGCTGTATTAATGACCGATCAGAACAAATAAATAAAATTAAAATTTTACGTAAATATTCCATAAAAAACATTTTATAAATAGAAGTAAAATAAAAATTATGTAACTACTAAATTAAGAATCGTGGCTCCCTTATCAGACGCAAGAACTCCTCTTTCCTGATAAGGTATACACACGACCAAGAATAAATACCCTTTAATTAAATATTTTGAAAAATATTTGTAATGCAACTTAAGAAATATAAAAAATATATGAAAAATAAATATTAAGAAAAAATATGTGGGCAAATAATGTTTCTGTGCCTGACACCTTACGTGTCTGCACTGAGCGATACTGCTAAATGTGAATCGAACTTAAAACGGTCAGTGGCTGAGATGACATCGCGTCTGGGTCCCACCCGGACGTCGTGAGTTCAAAGTCCTCCAACACGACACAAACAACATTTTTCGCTTATTGTGATGGTAGTAGGAGATTTTCAAATATTGTCAGGTTTTTCGTAACCCGGGAATGTTTGCCTTTCATTAAAAAACCAAAGATAATAATAATCAGTTGTATTCAAATCTAAATTTCGGAGAGAATAATTTACAGTTTTCTTCATAATCAATAATAAGGAAGTCCAGGAAAATAAACTTCAATGTTGACCTTTTAACTTAAATAATAGTAATTTAAAATTACGTTTTCATTGCTAAAATAGTTCACAAAGTTAGATTTTTTTAAACCCAAAAAAACGGCCCGTATACGAGCGGTAAGCGGTGGTAGTGACGATGGGGGGGGGGGGGGGGTGGAATCAACCATGCCTTTTGAGGGTTACTGCTTTTTTTTCTAATCACAGGCGAAATCATAGCAACTTGGTGAAATTAAATAACATTAACGTGTTAAACTATGTGATGTGACAGTCGTTGAACTTTTGTTACATGAAATTTAACACGAAAAATAATAAACCACATAATCTGAGTAGTAAAAACGTTCCTCCATGACAAAATTATTACAGCACGAGCTTTTAATGGTAGCGATCCCGCAGCGAGTAGTCGGCTGGTTCCCGGGCAGCAGAAAGCGCTACGAACCGGAAACCCTATAACGATAAGCTCAGATAAACGTACTGACAATAATACAGCCCTCCCGCGAACACTGACAGAGATTGCAGCGTCGGGTGAGGCTATACGTCGGTTTAATGGGGGATGGGTTATTGGCAAGGTGGGGTAGGTAATATTCTTGGGAACTTGCGTGGCGGGATAGTGGCGGGCCATGTGACAACTGGCACTTCTAGTGTGGAGAATGGGAGCTAGAATAAAACACTTTGGGATGTACAGGAAGCAAGTGAAATAAAGCCCATGGACGTGAACTAAGGAACGTATTTTTTATTAGGAGCTCCGGTCCATTTTTTTCTACAATAATGTCATTCTAACATAAATACCAATACACATTTTTTTCCTAGACCAAATTTTCATAGTTAAAATAATATTGTAAGTTTCAACTTGTCAAAGCCATCCAAACCGCTCCAAATCTATGGCCGGTCGAATTGAGGTTAGAATGACAGATGTCAAATCAAGGATGAGCTTTACAGTACATAATTTTATATTCTATTCATAGTAAACCATGACTAAACAAAACTAATAAAATTATGTACATTTTTAGAAACATTAACTCAAGGAATAATAATGTTAGATCAATCGTAATTACTTTGTTTAAAACCGCTGTATTTAATAATTAAATATCTACATGTTTCGGGAGCGGAGCTCCCCTCTTCAGGATAAACATCAGGATATCAACTAAATTCGTGAAAAGTATAGACAAATAATAAGAAAATAGAACAAATTAAAAACACAAACAAAAATTAAAAATAAGTGATGAAAGTAGGTAAGTAATTAATTAAAAATGTTAAAATAATTGAAAAAAAAGTATAAATATTAATGTAAAAAAAATTGTATTAGAATTTTTAATTTAGAATTTAAAAAGTAAGGTATAAAAATAATAATAACAAAACTTATTATTATTAAAATTTATATGAATAATATTATAAATGTAGTTATTAAGGAGAAAATAAATTTAAGAGATAACTATTTTTAAAATATATTAGATCATTAACAATATTTAATTGATTATTAACACTATTCCTAATTTCAAAAATTTCAAATTTATCTAATTGTAAACCAGTTGTATTTGTACATATTACATAATAATTGTTTATTAGCATTTTCGGTAATTAAAAAAATCTGTCAAGTGGTAAATTCGAAAAACAAAACATTTATATTTCAAATTAATACCAACCCTTCTTTAGCCACTAACCTTCTAATAAATGTAACAAATAAGAATAAAATAGTAACTGTGATATCGTGGAATGTGCAGTACATTCTGATTTTGCGTTTCGTGCGAGCAAAATCGTATCTTCCCAAGCTGCAACTTCATAATATAACGTGTTAATATGGAGTGACCTGCCAGGTAAGTATGTTTCTGTATCTATTTGTACGTAATTTTCACAAAAACGGCGCTATACGAATCGTCAAATTATTATTACAATGCTTTAAAGGAAAAGAGTACTTTACCAATTTACGCACCTCAAAAGCATTATTCCATCATTTATAAAAAGCCACCATGAAAATTATACTTAAAGTCCCTGTAAGAGGTAGCACTGACGAAATCTTCAGCAATCTTAACATTGTGTCAATAAAACATTTATAGACTAAAACAATATTACATTTATAAATACAAAAACAAAAAAAAAAACAAGAAATAACAACAAACACACATCTAGTGTTTCTACTAGATCTCAGAGTCAAAAACACATCCAACAAGCAACTACAAGAACAGAATTTGGACAAAAAAAATTCTTATACTAATGGTACTAAACTCTACACAAATTTCCACTATCCTTTAAAAATCGCAACAGCCATAATAAATTTAAAAATAAAACACTGGATACGTTACATAGTTGTCAAAAACAAACCACTGATCCAAAATGGCTGATAATGCTAACATACGATAAACATATGTGTACCAACATAACAAGTATTGTAAATGAAATCGTCAGCACGGGAAATCCCAGTGAGGATATCATTTGTTATTTTGTTATTAAAAAAAAGATAATAAAACATCGTTATTATTATGATTACAACACAGTTTAAATGCTCGAATGCGCCGTACATTAATTAATGGTAACTCATCGCTGTGTTGCCCTTCTTCACTTCTCAATGAGTAAATAACCCGCGGAGAGGCTTGAATTCAGGTCACATTCAGTGACACTGAAACAATTTCAGGTGGGTTTACCTCCCCGTGTAAGCTGTAGGGATGGGGGTTGGGGTAGGAGTATGCGCCAGGTGGGGTAGGCAATACCACCTCATCCCCCGGCTTCGGGAATAACAAATGTCAGCCGCGAAGCCTGCGGTTTCCCGGAGATTTCAGGGAAGCTGACAATATAGGGGAAATAAACGGGGATTTCATCACTTGAAACAAACAAGCGAGTCCTTTCACCCGCTAATAATTTTACTTCGCTAGAATTTTAATTTCTCCCACAACAGTGTAAGAGACTGCAAGATGAAATGCGGAAATGATTTGATGAAATTATTTATTTATTTATTTGAGCCCTAAATTCCTCCACTCCGAAAACATATAATAGATTTAGACAAAACATTTTACTCCAAATTAGAATCGAACTCGAATCCCTCTTTCTCCAACCTCGTCCGCTGGACCCCCACCCAGCACCAACCTCCTCCATCTCCGCAAAAATTCCATCTTATACCCTCCATTACCTTAGTGAGCGTCCTTAAATATAAGATTGATATCAGCACTTGCCGCTAGCACACAAAACACAGTTTAAAATTATTTGAAATAAATTAAATAAAAGCCCCACAGTAGCAATAGACAGCCCGCTCACTGGGTAGAGAAGATTATCTCCACATTTATGCACATCTAACACATTTGACTCAGAAAGGGGTAGAAATGTTCGCTGGCACTGTACACAAACATTTTACAATACGATATACTGATTAAAGCCCAAATTGGGGTTTAAACATTGAATTATTTTTTATGTCTACAGTACGCACAGTCCATCACATAAAGAAGAATGTTCCAGGCGGGCGGCGTTTGTTTGTTTTGTATACAAATCTACAGTTTTAATCGGAACTTGATGAAATGTTACACACTTGACCTTAAAAACAAGAGAAAGGACACTGTCTACGTGAGATTTCGAATAATCACCCCCATACTCATTTCCCACCTCTTAAAGCAGAATGTTGGTTCATCTTGATTAAATTTGAACACAAGACGTTCAAAATAAGAGGAAAACTACGAGGAAGGGGTAGAGATAACACATCAGAACCTCGAAATATTCCTACAAACCATTCATAACCCCAGGCAATGCCGGGTACTTCAGGTAGTATGTTATAAATCCAGCAATGTATATATGAAATTCAAATAATAATATGATAAATAAATGTTAATAAAAAGAAAACATACTCGTATTTTTATATATAAGCAGTAGCATGGAAAAAGTATTAAAATAATCAGTGGAATAAGCTTCTCCAAAATATTAAACATTCAAAATTTAACACAGTTCAAGCAGGTCTTAAAAACCAAATTGTTTAAAAAAATCTAATATAAAATACAACTTTATGTACGTAGAAACAAAAGATACATATTTTCCTTTGATCGTCCATACCTTATTTATTTGCGGTTTTCTCCCCACTTGTATCCTTGTTATTAAAGGCCCTTAGTATCCAGTCAAAACCATGCACATAATGTCATTACATGTTCTCTTGCTCCTTTGTCAATTATACGTTATTTATAAATGATTATTTACACCCTTGGCTTATACAATAGAATAGTATATATATATATATATATTTATTTTTTTAATAATTTACTGAAGCTTATAAACCTAGTTGTAATGTATTTTAAATAATTGAAGATAAAATATAGCAGTCAAAAAATATATGGGAATTAATTGAGGATGATATTGACAGGTCTTAGGGGTCGAAGTACGATACCGATAAAAATGACGGGATGGATGGGGGTAGTGGTAGCTCAGTTGGCATAGAGCGCAGGTCCCGGATAGATCACGAGGTCCTGAATTCGAATCCCAGTTGCTACCGTTATCTTCTTCTTTTCTGTGTCTTTTCTGTGTCTTTTCGGTTAAGTGTTTCGATTTGAGAGTTATCAATATTATCTTATGATTCAAAATATGTTGTATAATATCTAAAATGTTGAGTGAGTTACATTTGATTATTTAGAACCCTAGTTTATTCTAAAATGTTATATAATATTCCAAATTGTTACATAATATTCTAAATTGTTATATAATATTCTAAATTGTTCATGTGAGTATGCTATTTTAAGTTATGGTTTTAATTTACATATACATATATAGAATATCTGTTATTTACTAATTACATTAGGTTAGGTTAGTTAGTGTAAAGCGCACTTGAGGAGAACCTTCACAAAACTGCGCTATAGCAATTATTATTATTACTATTATTATTATCATTATCACAGGAAAAATAAGACGTTAATATTGAGTGGTAATAATTGAATGTTAAAATATAATATTAATAAATTAATAAGAATAACTTTGTTATAAATAATTTAAAAACAATTGCTCTATGATGAAATTCTCACTGATGTAAAAGTTTTGGCTTTTGAAAAGTAAGTGTATTGATGGCAACAAATATGATGGTCTCCTTGAATGTACAATTCCTTGATATCTGCTGTATTTACGATATTTTGCTCTTTCTGACATTGTCTATTGAATAAATGTGATGGTCTCCTTGATTGTATAGCTACTTAATATCTGCTGTATTTACTATATTTTGCTCTTTCTGACATTGTCTATTGAATAAATGTGATAGTCTCCCTGGTTGTATAGCTCCTTGATATCTGCTGTTTTTACGATATTTTGCTCTTTCTGACATTGTTTATTGAACAAATGTGATGGTCTCCTTGATTGTATAGCTCCTTGATATCAGCTGTATTTACGATATTTTGCTCTTTCTGACATTGTTTATTGAACAAATGTGATGGTCTCCTTGATTGTATAGCTCCTTGATATCAGCTGTATTTACGATATTTTGCTCTTTCTGACACTGTTTATTGAACAAATGTGATGGTCTCCTTGATTGTATAGCTCCTTGATATCAGCTGTATTTACGATATTTTGCTCTTTCTGACATTGTCTATTGAACAAATGTGATGGTCTCCTTTATTGTATATCTCCTTGATAGCTACTATAATATTAAGTCTATCCTCACTGTAACAAAACTGTACTATGGTTTTTTTTTTAATTTCTCAATTTCTTTAATACTTGATGGTATTTTTATATTATTTAAATCGATATTATGTAAGTGGAGTTTAGTAGCTCTATAACAAAACTGTTATGCTGATTCATTTTTTTTTAATATTCTTTTATAACTTGTGTACATTGATCACAACGTGCATGCGCCTATGTTCTATTATTGCGCAATATTTGTAAGATGATTGTGATTTATTGTTGTATTTTATAAAATTGTTGAACTAAACTTCTGCTGACAAGCTATTTGCAGTGGCTTAGCGGGTACAAGTTTCCATTGTATGTAATTAACATTAAAAAATAAAATAAATAAAAAAAATAATTAAAAAAATGTTAGAATTTAAATTCAAGGAATATTTTTTTTACGATAGTGAAACCAGTAAGTTCGAATAAAATAATAACCTATTTAACATAATATCAAAAGAAACGAGTTTGAAGGAGAGGCGGGTAATTTATTAAATTAGACTAGTTGTTCCACTTGTTAATAAAAATATAAGGGATTATTTTATAAACAACCCATTCATCTCATCACGAAGGAGGAATTTATATGAGGTTCAGAATGTGAACAGCAACCGGAAAAAAGCGGAATATTTTCGTTAATTCGTTAGGAACCAATGTGAACGTGTTGAATTAAAAATTGGAAATGACTCATTGTATTTTTTTTAAAATTTAGTACAGGGTATAGATATCATACATAGTTTATAAAATGCTTTGACTGTCCAACTAGGAGCAATTTCCCGTTTTAGGACAGCAAAAATTAAAAGCACATAATAGAGCAGCAGATGCCAAAATGGGTTTCATCGATGCAATAAAACCCATAATGGTAAATTTAAGAAAATGTGGATAAATAAGAAACAACCACAAAAATAAGACTAAAGTTATAGATAAATATTAGGTAATCCTACATACATATATCGTAAGAAAAAAAAAGATTAAAACATAAAGGTAAACTGATGTTTGCTTTTGTTTTTGTTCTACATGTTATTATTTGATATGCCAGGGTAATTAATACTTGGTATTCTTCGATTCACCCTCTTAATATGATAATGCTTTGTGGAAGCATATCATTATGAAATCCCTGTAATGAGGTTGTTTCCTACAACGGATTATTTACAAATTTATCATATTAATTAGAGCATGCTGAGGACAGAACTTTTTGAATTTTTGGTGAATAGTACCGAAGATATAAGCGAACATATCGTTGATAATCTCACCGGCATATCACGACTCATAAATGACTGAAGCGGCCATAGATATCATAGACAGGGCAGTATCCGTAACTTCCCTTCGTATTGTGAATTAAAGTGAATTGAATCGTGACGTCGGGGGTATACGTTTTTCCCAAGTTCACTTTAAAAGCTCATAACTTCGCCATTTTTTAAGAAATCGGAAAACTAATTTTATTTTCGTTATCAACTCATTAAATAACAATTTAAAAAAATGAGGAGGCAACAAGATTACGTAGTTTATTCATACACCTATTTTTATGTGAGACCCCATCGCCATTGAGTCGTTTTAACCCACAATCTAGCGTGTACCACATACGAGTACCAGACAAAAATACAATACATATTTTCTAAGAGCACAATAAACCTACTACTCATCCAATTGTCCCCAGACAAAGTCACTTCTGTTCCTCGCACTATCCGAATGGCATATCCGTGTCCAGTACACTGTGCAGTCAGTGGTGTCCCTTGTGCAGCGGAGAATATGAGTCTCGTGTTGAACATTGCATCGCAACCCGCTTAAGCCTAATGGCCCATCCAGTTCATACGGACGCTGCATTTGGTCCGCGGATGCACCGGGGATGCACCGAGGGATGCTAGCGAGACAACTAAACTACCACGTTAAAATTCTGAATTGAAACGTTTTTTTAAAAGAAAATCTCTCTGTTCTCATAATGTGTATAACTTTATTTCTTTTTTGGTGTGAATACCGCATAAGATCCCCAACTGCTCCCAACCGTCTGGGGCCAATGAGACTACGGCATCCCCAATTGGGGTATGCTGTGAGGCTGAAGGTAGTGGTGAGAGGAAGGAGAGGAAGATTGGGAAGTGCCTGGCTAATCAAATCCGGTCACCAAGCATGGCTAAAGCCATTTCAAGCAACGTTTCAATTCAGAATGGCGATATTCAACAAGGCGATACTGAGAGTATCTTCCACTTCCAAATTACGCACTACATATTATTTTTAATTAATTAATTATGTAAACAGCTAAAGCTACTTCGAGCAATGTTTTAATTCGGAGCGACGTTCTTTCAGGAGCGCGTTACTGAAAACACCCAAAACTCTGGAACGTGCCCCAAATATACCATATATTATTTAAAAAGAATTGATCGTAAAATAACAAAAATTAATCATGGGTAAATTAATCAAGACTTAGATTTACTCCTCACTGTCCCTGAAAATAACCTCCACACAGCACCCCCGAAGATGATAGAGGCCCTGACGTAAATTATTTACCGCGTGGTCTACTACGTAGAATTTGGATTGTAAAAAAAATTCGATGACGAGGATCGTAACTACTTGACCACGGAGGCCGGCATATGTACAAAATAATACTCGTATAGGTATAATGAGATTTTCTTATTATTTATAGTTGGATAGTTGATATAAATAACAATAAAGAACAACGATAAGAAATTATTTGAAATACTTAATCTTTTTTTATTACACCACTTTTCAGTTTACAGAATTACAGGGGTTACGGATTTAAAAAAATAAAATAAACGTCGAGTATTTTATTTGATTTCTGAAAACTGATTTATACAAGCAATTGGTGTGTTTATTGATAACGAGTGCAAAAGAACGGTTGATTTTATTTCACGGAAGCGGAATATCCAATTGCGAAATAAAATACGATAACGGTACGGAAAGCAAGACTAAAAATACACTAAAAGGTTCGAAGAATTACAGCGAATTCCTAGAAAGGCGCTGGAGGGTGGAGAGGAGTCGGGGGTACAATTATGATGTAAAATCAATTTTATAGCGAATGGAGCATTTTCTTGTTTACAGCAGAAAAGATATGCGAGACGAAAATACTGGTGTTTTACATAAATCTTCGAATGCAATTCCTCGATTTGTTCGATAGATAATGTGATATATCTGATGTGTACTCGGCATTAATCGGTATAATTTTTTTTTTGATAAATTTGTAAATTCTTGCTTGTCGTTTGGGTGCCATAATTCATTTGACATCGAAAGTAACTATCTCTAAACAAATAAACATTCATTTGAAATTTTTTTTTCATTCAAAGCATTTATTTTTGAAAATATATCTAAATAAAAAAGTTCTTCATTTTCCACATCGAAAGTATTCTACACAAACAAACCTTCTTCTTTTGAATATGTAATCTGTGGCTAACCAAGGTGGTATATCTAATAACATAAATAAATGTACAGGCTCGAAACATATATGGTAGATAAAATAGAATAATAACGTTTTACAAGAGAAAAATATACCTACATCAGAATCTACAAAACTTGGGGACGGCTATTAGAGTTGGTATCTATGATAAGTGGTTTTCCAAATACAGATTTTTAAATACGAGAGCATTAATCCAAGATTTGTCTAATGCGCAAACATGTCTCAATTCCTCAAGTAACTTGTTATAGCTGTCGTAAGCAATGTATTCCAATGATTTCAGGTCGTATTTTGTAGAGTGTATATTTGATATGTGTAGTTTACGGTGTAGTCGTCTATTATGTTAGAGTGTTGTATTATTGGAATAAGAAAAAAAATGAATGAATGGTATTAAAACTTAAAAAAAATAAATATAAATCGTTATTTGAAAGTCAATAAAACGTCATCTCGACAAAACACCCTGTTATATTGGTACCATTGCATTCGGAACATCTGACGTCACCCGAGTATTCTGGTTTTCGATTTGTATGAAAATTTTTATCGTTCAACAGTTTTGGGAACTTTATGTGGCCATCAATTGTGATACAAGTAAAAACGGTGACCTAATAAATCAACACACGTATGAATCGATATGTTTTTTAAAGGTGATACTCATATAACGTTACTTAAAATAAGAAAAAAAATAACAACTAGCCTGAAGGCCTATCTTACCTAAAACAATTTTTTTTTAGGAATGTAACATCCCTTTGTGGTGTCATTTTAAACAAAATTAATAGGACATATTTTATAACATAAAGGTATAAATTTGTTTTGAACCACATTTGAAACACAATTTAATATATTAATATAATAATAATAATTTATTTTTATTATTTCAGCAGAACAAAGCGGTGAGTGCAATACTCTGTCAGCCATATAAAAAGAATAAATTTTAAAAATAAAAAAAATTACGTGCTGTAGAAATGTAATATAAAAAAAAAATTAAATTAAAATAACATATTTAGCACTTATGCTACAGTGGCCTGAGGGAAATTCTCCATCTACGATGTAGGGGCGCGCCCTGCCACTGGGCGACGGCCTGGACAAGAGTGTTTTCCGATCTCCGGTAGCGCTGACTCGTCCCGACCGTATTAATTTCGACCGGTTTCGGAACTACCCTTCCCTCGTCAGGAACATATAAAAACGAAACCACGATATATATATATGCATATATTAATTAGGTTAGGTTAGATTAAATTTTCGGGCAAATTTTTTTTCGTGCGTTTAGCGACTTTATATCACTTTTAAAAAGTGTGTCAATTCATATGTGTCTTGAATTATCATGGAACCGTATAAACAAATGTAATAACGAAATAAAACATATCAGGACAATGGATTAAATTTATTTTATTGCTTTTACTGTCAATTCGATTACTTTAAAGAAATAAATTAATTAAAATTTCATTTGTAATCACCACTTTATTAACATGTTTCGAAAGCGATGCTTTCCTCATCAGGAATATACAGAATACTACTATTAAAGTGGTGGTTACAAAGTAACTTTTAGTTCATTTATTAATAATGACGCCACAAAGTGAATATCAATCTTTTGAAGAAATTACTTTACAGAAAGCTTATTTTTTTAATAAATTCAGACTTTGTGTGTTCTGCCGAAATACCCGCAATGTTACATCTCAACCATCCCCTTTCCATCTCCTCCGTCTCCCCACTCCCTTCAGCCTCATAGCATACCCCAACTGGGGATGGTATAGTCCCACTGGAATCGAGCAGTTGAGATTCTCACTCAGTGTTCATATTTATTAAAAAAATGCAACAGTTTTTATACAGCAAACAATGGTTAATGTCACAAACGGTAAAAATAATTAATTTAATATAAAACCACTTAACCATAATCACATTTTACGTCAAATTTCACTTATGTGTATGTGTGTGTGGGGGGGGGGGGGTAAGTAGGTAGTAAGTCTAAGTACACAGTTCAAATAAAGTTATTTTTATTTGTCGGCTATAACGAACCCTTACTTAACGCCCTCGTTAGGTCATTCGTCTGAAAACAAATAATAACAACAGCGTTCTTCAAGTCGTGGGATCTGGTCCCTTCCTGTGGCTGGGCCAGGGGACGAGGGCCCGTATCCTGTCGTTATAATTATAACGGGTGCTTAGAGGAGGCGACGCGGAGACGACGAAAGGGAGTCGAAAGGGCGACGAACTAAAACAAAGGGCGTATTTGACCACACTTAAGTAAGCTAAAATTGAATATTATTTTATGCGAATATTGCACAAGAATTCCAGACTATCTGGAGCCAGTGGCATCTCCAAATGGGGTATGTTGCGAGGCTGAAAGGAATGGGGAAGGGATGGAGATGGAGAGGAGGAAGGTTGAGAAGTACCTGGCTATTCAAATCTGATCACTACACATTATAATTATTATCAATTGGGGTACACGTAAGTTGAGGTTGTCGTTATGATTATGGTCGATATCAGTTCCTAGCTAGACATATTGCTTGTTCTAAGGAACATAACATAAGGCACTGAAAGGGATGGCGTCACCATACTTAACTTATCATTGGGGAAGGGACAATCTTACTCAGAGGCAACTCACGCTCAGGTCGGTCAAGTCAGATGCGTCGAACAGACGTAGGAATGAATGCTGCAAAATTTGACGACAGAACTTTTATTGTGCTGGGTTCAGATTCTTGGAATGCCCTTCCATTTGGTCTGAGGTCAAAAACGTAGCTTTTTAAAGAAAGCTTTTAAAACATAAAGCGCACTTGGGGTGATTTTAATCCCTAAACTGCGCTACGGATAAGTTAAGATCATTTATTTATTATTATTATTACACAGAGTTAACGTCATCTAAAGCAACGTCCCTTTTTTGAATGATAGTCATTTAACAAGGCGAAACTATATTAAAGTACCCACCACTGAAAAAACCTGTTCTCTTTAAAGTAAATTGTACAAAAAGGGGGTTAAATTATTACTCTAAGTACTACGTGCTAGCTCTGAAAAATATATGTACAGCATTGCTCTCAATTAATATTGGTTAAATGTGTACATGTTCAAATCAATTATGGCACCCAAAAGACAAAAAAGCAAGAATTCACAACTTCATAAATTTATTTCATAAAAAAAAACAAGTAATGCCGGGTACACATCAGATAGTCTAGAATAATTCATATTTCCATCCTCCTTCACCATGCCAAACCTTCATTAATTACTCAGCTACCAGAAAATAAAACAAAAAAATATATATAATGAATAAGAAATGTTTTCTATAAACCACTATTTAATATATAAATATCAGTGGCGTTCAGTCCATAAAGGCTAAAAAGTTGTGCGTACCCTAAGAAAATCCAAACCATAAAAAGAAATTGAACGGTAATAAGAAAATAATACAAATTTATGAAAAAAACGTAATTTTATTATGAATTTGATAAATAACGCTTATTTATTCAGTTAGCCACAATAATCAGCGGAAGATGATAGTAAAATGACACCAAATATTCAATTCACAGTTCATACCCAAACTTACACAGCCTGCCTATGGTCGTGTAGCAATGCACGCCATTGATAAATATCAACATGTTTCGGAAGAATACATAGCATACTGTGTATCTTGATGAGGGAAGCTTCGCTTCCGAAACATGTTGATATTTATTTTTAAATAGTGGTTAATACAAAACATTTCTTAATAATTTTATTAAAAATGACACAACGGAGACCACATTTATTGAAGAACTAAAAATGATATTTTAAAAAATCAAACAATAACTTTGTTCACACTACTTTTATTCGTTATATATATATAGGCGTGTACTTTGTTTATTGGGAATAATTTAAAAAATAACAAAGTACACGCCCTTCCCTGCCAGGTACCTGCTGATCTCCCACCCTCGGCCCTTCACTCGCCCGCTTTTATCAATCCATAACACATGTGTATCTTAGTTCATAGTTTAGTATTATACTGCCCTGACAAAGCTACGGTAGTAGCGAAACCCGGTTGGCTATAGTATATAACGAATCAAAAGGGATGTAAACAAAGTTATTGTTTTATTTTTTAAATTATAATGTCACATCACCAAGTTACCGCTTCATATGACAATATAAAAATGATATATTTAGAGATGGGCAATTCTGACTCAAACATTGCATCAACAGGTTTGGCTAATTTTGCGGCGTCATTATTGTGAAATAACACCTAAAAGTCGCTTAACGAAGCTATTTGCTACAAGTAATCGCATATCACACCATTAGCTAACCGTTTCCAGGATAAATGAAAATGTAGTAAGATAAATTAGACAACATTGTTAACAAGTGAAGGCTACAAACAAGGAAAGGATAGACAAAGACATGAACTTCAGTCTGTTATTCACATCTGTTCCGTTTATTAACTCTGAGACTATACGAGATAAAAGAGAGTAAAACTTAGCAGAAAAAACAATCGATTCATCTTGCAAAGTTTTTCCTTTCGATCGTTGTAGCGATGAGTCGTTCATGAACGAGCCGTTCATTTACGCCGGCTCATTTTAATGAGCCGTGAGCGTACGACTCCTGGGAAACCGTACCACGGTTCATTTGAACTGTGACCGTTTTAGATAAACCTTAGAAACACTTAAGAAATATTGCTTATTTATCTAAAAGAATAAAGACATCTCAAATGTTCGATAGTATTCTCACGCATTTCTATAATGACGCATATTTAAATAAGGTTCTTTGTTCTAATTTGTTTATATAAAAACATCGTATAAGTGTCTAATTTCTACAAGGCTAAATAATGCCCACGACCGAGGGACTTACAATCAATATTTGGCGTCATGAAGCATCTTAAAGCAGTTGTATTTCAAGGGATCACATTCGTGTGTAGAGATGAGAATAATTACCGTATTTACACGTGTGTAGGCACTGTATAATACATGAACGGTGCCGGACAGTATGGCATCTGGACGTTTTGTACCTACCCATACGCTGGGAGGCGTAGGAGCTGGGACTCGTATGAACTGGAGTATGAGTTTATGAACTGGGAGTCAGCTCTTAATATGTGTCGGCTCTTAAATGAGCCGTCGTCCAATCAAGTCGTACTTTTGAGTCGTATAAAATTGTTGAGCTGGTACGTGACTCCCGCTCTTAACAAAATGAATCATGGCCCTTCGCTAGATCGTTGCGGTTAGTCTTGAAGCGAGTAGTCGGTCGCTTAAGACTCAGCGGAAAATGAATATTGATTGAAAAGGAGATATGTTAATACAAAAAGGAAGAGGGAGCGTGCTAATACAAAATATGCTTTGGGCGTAAGCAAAACACGACATATTCATAATAGAGCAAAAATCTCAAAACTACTGACTTAAGTAGCATTTAAAGAAATGTTGTAATTTTTTTTCATTCGTATAACATATTAAATAACAGAACCACATCACACGTGGTATTTATATTTTTCGGAACACACTTTGCATTTTTATTTACATCGGGGGAATTTGATATAATTACATTTTCAAAATCAATAAAATGTCCTTTTCATTATTTATCGTGTTCAGTCAGCAACCATTAGCTGTAGAAATACTTGAAGCACTGTAGCGATGTCGACCTTAGAACAGATAGTGGTATTTCATTCCAAAATTTTATTTATTTATTTAATATCAATAGTTAACCACAAGTATAAGAATATAGCACAAATAATTTTAAAAGGTAACCATTAAATGTGGCATTAGGTCGTACAATGACATCAGAGAGTACATAAAAAATAAAAGTTCATGAAGGATATAAAAGAAAAAGATATGCGTACATATAAAATGGAAGTAATATTTGTACAGCGTCCCTGAGGTGATTTCTCACAAAAGCGGCGCTATAGAAATGGTCCGATTATTATTATTATTATTTAGTAAACTTAAGTTATATTAATATTGATTGAAAGGATATGATAGTACAGCCTACTTGTACTTACCTTCCTTGCAGTTAAATAGATCCGCTACATCTGCGTATCTATTACTAACTTCATGTAAACTAGGTACAAGCGAGTGTTTGTAATGCTCAGTCCTGGTTTTGTTACATTTGAACGGGATTTTGAAACGAGTTGTTCTTGTAGGTATATGAAATTGAATGCGGTCAATGAAATCAGGGCTGTCAATACTACCATTTACAATTTTGAACATAAATATCAAGTCGTTATTTGCTGAGGAAATTATTTATTCGCATAAATATCGAGTCGGTATTTTGTAGAGGAATAGCTGTAACTACCCTCAAATACAGCGAGCGGTTCGATGTCACAAAAAAATAGAGGTTTGACCTTAAAAGCAGAGATTTTTTTTATATTAGTTTTTTGTTGGGATTAATGTTTGATGCAAATAGAAGAATTTCGTTTTATAAAAATTCAAAAGATTTCTAGCCTAAATTTTCTAAAAATAAAAATCAACACATTTTATTGAATCAACTTTGAACCCAGAAAAAACTTGGTTTTATTGTGAACGCTAAGATTGATATTTTTAATGAGATCCGTTTAATATGGATAAGCTCCCAGATGTTGCTTATGAAACCATAAGTAACAGAAGAGATTTTGATATTTCTTACTAAATAGCAATCGTTCGGAGTTTGCTGTAATCAAATATTTAATGTATCACGAGATGAAAACAGACAGCATTTATCGATTTGACCTTGGGGATAGAAATTTTTTGTCTGCACCGCTTTTCCGTGTTATATTATTAATATTTTTAGTTTCCGAATTAGTAGCGCTTTTCTTTTAACTTTTTACAAAATATAAGGCACAAAGTCCCGAAAAACTACTTTTTAGTAGTTTGACTAACGAGAACTTGTTATTCAAAATCTTACACTAACAGTTTACAGTTAAGGTTAAGTTACTAAATATATATACCAATATAAAATAAAAACACATGTAACAAACTTAAAACATAAAAATTTCGTAACACTACTGACTTCAAAATTAACGACCTCAAACTGTTGGTACCATACACCTTGCGGCCCGCGATGGATAAATTGGCTTGTAAAAAGGTTGTACATCACCGTTTTAGACATTCCAACCAGAAGCGAAACCAATTAATCGGTCAATTGGAGTAATCGAAAAATAATAAGGTTCACTTTCCTTCGTGGCTGTATTTTTCCTACGTGGTTTTATTATTATTATTTACAAATAATGGTCTTTCAATCTCTCGTTCTTTTGTTCTGTTTTCCGTCAAGTGTTTATCGAAAAACCCTTTCTTTCATTATTTCTAATAATGTTGTAAAGCACCTATTAACACTGGAAAAACTCACTAACAGTTAATGCGATCCTAGATATCTGAACTAATGTATTATACTAGCTGATGTGTACCCGGCGTCGCTCGGGATTATAAAATTATTTTTTTATTAATTTATGTATTTTATTTATTCATTTTAGTTATGAATTCTTGCTTGTCGCTTGGATGCACTATTAATTAATACATACCAGATTTGACAGCGAAAGCAACTATCTCTAAACAAAGAAATATTCTTTCCTAAATTTCATTTCATCCAAACATTTATTTTTCAAAATATATCGTGCGTGAAACTCGACGGACACGCGCGGAACATCAGTTCACGGTTGATATCGGCTTCATGAGAACGGGTTGTTTCGCCGACTCGTTTTGCTGTAAAACGGCTCGTATTTGGAACGAGCTACCGGTATCTGTCTTTCCTCCAACATTTAAAAAGAATAATAAAGCTATTAAGTAGATACCTAACTGTGTTTTTCATTTTGAAAATATTCTACACAAACAAACCTTCTTCTTTTGAGTATGTAATCTATGGCTAACCAGAGTGGTATATCTATGGGCTAATCTCAATACATCATGGCGGGTTCAATGTTTTTCATACTAATTTTAAAACGTCATAGCAACAGTTTTACATATTGGATTTCATATTCCGGCACTAATAAGAACAAACTGTGCTATTTTCAGCGAAACCGTTAGATTCATTTTCGAGAAAAATTAGGACAAACAGAGAGACAAACATTCATTTTTACATATAAAGATTTTAAGCATGTCAAATAAATAAAAACAAATATGTGTAAGAATAAGGAAATCCGGTCTAATTTAATTTTTTTTTTAAATCAATGTTGACTTTCTAACTTAGATACATACCAGTACTTTTTTTTAATTTTTAAAGATCGTCTTCACAGTTAAATCCAAGATGACCATGCAAACATCCCAGCCAGCCGCCTTACATCCAGGAAACCTTTTTGGACTGAATGCAAAATACTGCTTCTATCACTATACTCCCCTGAAGAGTCATAGCAAACTCAGTGGTAGACCTCGGACGTGAAAAACAAGCAGCTTGTTGTAGACCCTAATATTAAATTGCCAGGGTTCTCACTCCCTAAGGGATTCCGAACCGTGTGAATGTGGACATATTCAAACAACGGAACACATCGCAGAAGAATGTCCCCTTCATCAGTTTCCCTATGGGCATATGCGTGCTGAACCAAGTGACTCCCAACGCCCCATCGACTGGCTGAATAACCTCAGCATCCCACTATGACCTCCACCAACTCTCCTCCACCATACGTAGAAGAGGAAGACCTAAATTAATTTTCAAAGTTAGATCTTTTATAGATGGCAGGTGGGTGGTAAGTGATGTGAAGGGGGGAGGGGGTTGTGTTACGTCACACAAGCGTCATACAGTCACACAGAATGAATTTACACACAAAGAATTTAGTTGCGAGCGACGTCGTTCCAATAATGTCATACAAACGGGGCGGGGCGTTTTGGTGAAATGATTTTTTATTTACTTTTAAATAACGATTTATAAATTCTACGTATAATAAAACTTATATATTCAGAAACGGCTTTGTTGATCCATATGAATATATACGTCAATAATATTTGTATATTTTCCAATATATTATGGATACCTAATAACTTTGACGGCCTCCATAGTCGAGGGGTGAGGCTCTCGACTACGAATCCGAAGGTCGCGTGTTCAAATCTCGGCGTGCGCAAGTAAATTTTATTTAATTAATTGTGCTGTTTCACAATTAATTCATTTAAAAATAATATGTAGTATATTGCGCATGTACCAGAATGGAAGATACTTTCAGTATCGCCCTGGTGAAAGACCACCATTCGGAATTGAAACGTTGCTTGAAATGGCTTTTAGCCGTGTTTGGTGACCAGATCCGAATAGCCAGGTATTTCCCCACCTTTCTCTTCCCCTTCTCCTTTCCCTCCCCAATACCTTCAGCCTCACAACATTCCCCAATTGGTGATGCCATAGTCTCACTGGCTCCAGACGGTTAGGAGCAGTTGGGACTCTTGTGGGGTATTCATATAAATTTAAAAAAAAAAACGAATTTCCACGCCTTTTCTCCGGAGGGGTATGCAGAGAAGATGGATCACCATAAAAAATCTATCTTCACACACGCTATTAATATTGACGCATCGATTCATATATAAATATTCCTCTTCTATTATTCGACTTTTGACATGACTCAACTCGAGTACGATTCACTTGGTGGTGTCATATCTTATCAGGCGTCTCCAACGACTTACACCAATTCCTTTCGTGTTATATGTTCATCTCACACTCTTTTTTTCGTGCACCCGCTTAATAGTTTCTATCCATCATATCATTTAGTCATTTCAGGTGAAGTAAGAAAAATAAATCTGATCCGAAAACACACCTTACATGAAAGCCAGACAAATTCATACAATATACTTTACATCATAAATTTAACAACAAAAAATCACAAAAAAACTAGAGTAAAATGAAACACTTTGTAACAAAACATTTTGTACGAGAAAACGATTTCAATCTTTCGATGTTGCTCTCATTCTGTACGTGGAATTTCAAAGTCTGGAACATTTGCGCGCTACAGGTTGAAGAAAGATTTAATGAGAAAAAGGGAACGTTTCTCCCCGTTCTCCTCCCCAGGGGGTGCGGGATACAAAGGGGCAGGTGGGGGAAGATTTAGAGGAGGATTGTGGCACAAGAGTGGGTAGGGGTAGATGGACTAATGATGCAAAGCGTAGAACGGCTAGTTAGAGCTATGAAAGTTTCCGACTGCAGGTTGTAGTAACCAGACGTCGGAGATAAAAATACGGAATTGCTAATTGTAAAAGGTGTAATTGGGTTGCAGCGCCACTTTCTAAAACGGTCTTTAGTCTGGTTTGTTGAGCGTGGCTCCTTTTTTACGTCTGACTGTGATTTCGACTAATGTTGGTTGCCAAGTTTAATCAAAATATATACAAATCAATGCAAGTTTGTTGGTTTGTTTGTTTGTTTGTCCGAAATTTGCTCTAAAATTACTGGACCGGTTTCGCTGATATATAAATAGCACAGTTTGTTCTTAATAGTGCCGGGAAAGTTTAGAGAGAAGTTTGAATGAAATCCAATATGTAAAACTGTTGCTATAACGTTTTACAATTAGTATGAAAAACATTGAACCCGCCATGTTTTATTTAGGTTAGCCCATAGATATAACACTCTAGTTAGCCACAGATTGCATATTCAAAAGAAGGTTTTTTCGGGTAGAATATTTTCAAAATGGAAAACACCAACTTAACAACTTTATGATTTAGATATATTTTGAAAAAATACACGTTTGGAAGGAAATAAAATGTTAAAATGAATGTTTCTTTATTTGGAGATAGTACTTTCGCAGTCAAATCAATTATTGTACCCGAGCAAGGCCGGGTACACATCAGCTAGTAGTAGATATAATCACTTAAATTTGCAGTCGTAAATTGGTGAAAAAAAATCAATACATTTTAAAAATAGTCCGTTTATTCGTTAGTTCCTCATTTGGCCACGTGCAAAGATCGCGTCAAGCTATAACAACCGTTGTAAAAAAACATTAATAAAATTTAAAAAAAAAAAACCTATATTGTCTTCTTTAGAATTAAAAAAAAAAACAATCGATGACAATTAATACCAGCCTACAAATATTAAGATGGATAGACGAATAAATAAATAACAAAGAAATTCACCGCACGCAGTAGCAGAACGATAAAGGCAAGACCCTATGCAAAATATTATATAAAATTCAAATATTATCCGCATATAAATAGCGTCCATAAAATTATAAGAATAATAAAGTAGTTTTTTTGTGGAATCATAATTTAAAAGC
>JAHDVE020002552.1:0-45034 GCA_022606495.2 Halesus radiatus | reverse complement strand
TAAGTTGTAACAAAATATTTAAATGGGAAGATAACGCAGATTCGAAAACCGCGAAGTTGGAAGGAGTTAATTTCCGCGAGATTTCCGCGGTAAATGAAGATAACAAATGGCCGCCTCGGGAGGTACGTCATCTCTTCATCTCGCGGGAAGCCGGGGGCCGGGGGCTGGGCCGGGGCTGTGGCTGGAGACTGGAGGCTGGGGCTGGAGGCTGACAATGGAGCTAGAGTAGAGTGGTGCAGACGCGTCTATTTAGCTCGTCATGTTGAATGGTGCTCGCGCCGGAGGGCTCCATTCAAATGCCGGGGAATGCTCTTTCGAGATGCCAGTTATCACGTATTCATTATTATATTCCGTGAGAATTATTACATCGTATGTGAGATTCATTGGAATTTTGATGAAAACGTTAAAATATGACATTAGAAGAAGAATATTGCAGCCGGAATTAGGTCATATAAAGTGGGACGGTCGCCCTTCGTTTATTATATCTTCAGAAAGCTTTTTATTATTATTATTTTATTCAAATCCTAGATATATTTAAAATGAGTTTTTCTCGAAGGTAGTATACATTATATATTACGGCTATTACTAAATTAATCAAGTCTCATTTACAGACTTCGCACTCTGTGTAACCTCAATACAACATGGTGGGTTCAATGTTTTTCATACTAATTTTAAAACGTTATAGCAACAGTTTTACATATTTGTTTTTTTTTTCAAACTATTCTCTAAACCTTCCCGTCACCGATAAGAACAAACTGTTCTGTTTTCAGCGACACCAGTAATTTTTCGAGTAATTTTTGAGAATATCAAGGACACACAGCAAACATTCATTTTATATTTATATATATTAGGCCAAGTCTCAAAGTAAATGCTTTTTACGATTAGAAAATATTATGTTTTGAAAGGGAACAAAGTACCTGTTAGTTGATTACACATTTTAAATTTAAGTCAATTCTGATAACATAGGTAACCTGGTAACCGGACCTCTTTTTGTGAACTATAAAAAGGGTAGCTCGAAGAAGCGAAAAAAACATTGATCCTGTGTGAAGGTTGAAATAAGATTAAGAAATGCACAACTGCATGCGACACCGCAATAAAATACAGCGTTGAAATCGGACTCTTGTAAAGGGGTTGTCCAAACCCACGACAATTTATCGTCTTGACCGATGACCGTTTCCCCTCGGGTGGCGTATCGACGGACCTCGTAGACAGACGCCGTATTGTGTATGTGTGTGTACCAGGCTGGACCCAAAGCTTTTCTTAGAACTTCGACACGTCAGATAACTATTTTATATCACTTTTGGTCCTTTGGTGGACTGGTGCATAAATTATCGTTATTACAATTTAAATAATTATAATTGCCTTGCTCAAATACACAGGGGTAAAAATAGGAAGGGCGAGATGGGATCTAAAGACTTATGTCTCATCCTTATTTCACAACAAGCCTCTTTTTTGGCTGTCGATGCACTGATAACAAAAATGAATAACACTAGTTCAACATAAAAAGCACAGACGATATTCATCTGCGGTGGAATCACAATCCGAAAGAAATCACGGCGGTTACAAACACGATACAAATATTGCGACATGGTGAACGCAACCCCAGCGGACAATGATGCGGGTGAAGTCGATGGACTGGGTATGGATTACAATTGTATAGATTTTATAAGGATGCATATTATTGAGCAAATCAACTGTAAGGCTATCCAAGTTGAACCGTAACTGGCGCAACAATATCATTTGATAGCATCCATAACATATTATTATTGGGCGGCGGCGAACTAAGCCTGTCGCCAATTCAAGCAAAACAACAACTAAGCAAAGAGGTTCGGCTTATTTACAAGTCTGAATATTTTATCGGAGTATTTATTTTGACCCTACTTATAAATATTTTGTAATTTGCTTACCGCAGTCAAAATGCAATTCCGAAAAAAAAACAATTCACAAAATCATGGTTTGTTACTTCTGATACCCAAAATTGTATATAAACCATAGTTTAAGCATTTATTGTACCAGTGTGAAGAAAATAAGAGTGGAATAAAGTTAAAAAGTGTCTTTTATTTAATCACGAATGATTAAAAATCGTTTTAATAAATGACTGATTTAATAATTTTCCTGGCTAATATGAGTACATATGTTTCAAGTCTTGTCTCGTAGTTGATAATTTTGTTATGTGCATGTGCAGTAAAAATCTAATTTAATAGAAATATCCTCTTTTTTTACTGAAGCACAATTCTTAAACTTTTTTACATTATTTTATTAAAAAAACCAGTCTTAACAATTTTATTTATTTATTTATTCATGCCTAGAAGGCTTTGACATGTTGATACATTTATCACATAGTTAGGACAAAGGAATATAATAATATAGTACATAAAATAATAATTAAATTGTAAGAAAATAATAATACTTACATGACTTGTATAGTGCCGTTTTTGTGAAAAATCACCTCAGGGGCGCTGTACTACTTACTAGGGTTTATCTTATTATGTACAGATACACAAACATACTTACCTGGTAGGTCACTCCAGAATAAAACGTTAAATTGCAAAGTTTTCGCTTGAGAAGATATGATTTTGCACCCACAGGACACATTACATGATATTGCAGTTACTGTTTAAATCCTATTTGTCATTGATATTACGTTTATAATTTCTTCAACCGATTGGTATTCACTTTGTGGCGTCATTGTTAATAAATGATTTTAAAAATATATTTAGTATTCACCACTTTTTAAATATACATTGATATCTACATGTTTCGAAAGCGATGCTTTCATCATCAGGAATATATGAATACATATTATAATATATATATATAATTAGTATTCATATATTCCTGACGATGAAAGCATCGCGTTCGAAACATGTAGATATCAATGTATATGTATAAGGTGGTGAATACTAAGTACATTTTTGAATTATTTTATTGGTATTATGTTTATTAGAAGGTTATTGGCAAAGGAAAAGTAGGTATTTTTTTGTAAGTAGGTACAATATACGAGTAAGTAAGTAGTTCCAGCGAAATGAATAACAGTTTTACCTGTGGTTACAGTATAACTGCAGGTTGTACAAAAGAGTATAACAAATGGTTTGTAATAACAAACCATTTGTTATACTCTTTGTTATACTAAGTATAAAATAAGTAAGAAGGTAGAAACTATGTAAGGAGCTAGTTACGGCGCAATGAGTGGATAATAGGTTTATAGTTATTATGATGTTGTAAAGCGTGTTTGCAATACAGCAAACCTTTAATACCTTCGATTGGGTATTTTATAGAAACATAGTAAATACAAAGATAATATATATATATAAATAAAATAAAATATAAACCATTCAAATAATATTGAGTCTTCTATTGTCACTAACTTCTAATAAATGTAATATCAATGACAAAGAAGGATAAAATACCAATGCTTAAATTGTAATTGTTTGTACATAATTAGATAGGAAATAGGAAGTAATGTTTGTACAGCGCCCCTGAGGTGATTTTTCACAAAAACGGCGCTATACAAATTATCCAATAATTATAATTATGTACTTAAAATTGTAAAATCTGAACATCAGCCCTTTAGTTTACGCGACCGTGAGCAAAAACGTTAAAAACGAAGGAAAAACTCAAGCTTCGATGGTCAACTCTATTTAAAAAAAAAAGTTTTTTTTTTTTTTTACACGACTACCGCACAAGAGTCTCAACTGCTCCCAACCGTCTGTAGCCAGTGAGACTACGGCATCCCCAGTTGGAGAATGCTGTTAGACTGAAGGTATTGGGGAGGGGAAGAATAAGGGGAAGAGGAACGTGGGGAAATGCCTGACTATTCATATCTGGTCACCAAACATGGCTGAAAGCCATTTCAAGCAACGTTTCAATTCTGAATGGTGGTCTTTCACCAGGGCGATACTGAGAGTATCTTCCACTCTGAAACGTGCGCAAATATGCTATATATTATTTTTAATTTAATTAATTGTGAAACAGCACAAATTAATCAAGTAAAATTTACTTGCGCCCGCCGGGATTTGAAACCCGCGACCTTCGGATTCGTAGTCGAGAGCCTTACCCCTCGACCATGGAGGCCGTCAAAATTGATCTGAAAATTAATGTAAATAAACAAATGCCACTGGAGAACACTTTCACAAAGATATCGAAAAAATATTCCATTCGTTGACGGCCAGCCTACTCTATACGGTACGTTTTCAGTCGCCGAATTCCTCCCCATTCCTGGAACATGCATTCCTCTAACCTAAATCATTCCCTACACTTCTCCCCATTCTCCCCTCTCCCCCTGAGCCTTACGTCTGATTTTATCAAATTCCTCCCTATCGTCTCCGTTTTATATCCGTCTCGAGGGATGGGTTTAACAACCGCAGTTTCAATGATGGCGGTTGTTTTTTAGACATGTCTGAAAAACTAGTATTATTTTTTATTAGGTAATATTTTCGGCATTGATAAAACACTCCTTTCAAAGGAATTGTTATATTTTCACCGTAGAAATGACGCAATATTCTTAAATATTATTTCAATATATCTTATTGAATAATCGAATGGGGGAAAGATATAATACTTACATTAAACCTCTTGGAACATCTCAAAAATTAATACGAAAAATAATGTTACATTAAGAAAGTACCTTCCCCTCCATGCAATTATTCCATGAGGCAACTGTTAGATATGAGAAAAAAATATTGTCTACAGTGCCTAAAATATATGTTTGCAAAAAAAAACTGTTCCCAAAAAACGAAAATCGCTTTAGTAACAGAATAAATAACGTACTCGAAGTACCTTTTTGTAAAACTAGGCAATGGCTGAGACTTTTTTTATTGCTCCTAAAATTTATAATTTTAAGTGTCCAAACATATCGTCTTTAATCACATACAAAAATGTTGGATAAAAACCAAAGACATCAACCTTTTCCTGCTATATTATTTTTCTTATTTAACTAATAGTTTTTATTTAACTTACCTTCAACATCCATTACATACATTACACGTAGGTTTATGTACATGTGTTCAGATATATAAATATATATAATTGAATATTAATTGAATTGAATGCTAATAAACGTTGTATATTAAACAAATATTTTCAACCGTCGGTTAGATTTTTTTTTTTGAAAAACCAACACAATAATTACATATGGCAAATATATTTAAAAAATGAACCAGTAATAGGTTTTCACTTAAGTATTTAAATAATGCAATTTAAAAAAAAATAATAAGAAAAGTTACAAGGTTAGCCTATGAGGTTAGGATGATGGGTGGGAGGGGAAGGGAAAGGATCTAGTTTGTGTAGAGTAATATGTATTGTGTGAATGTTATTTATTGATTTTTGGTTTGAAATTATAAGGGGCTGAGTTGAAAAAGTCTAACTCGCTGTATGAAGTGTTAAAAATGTGTGAAGCGCGTTGAATAAAGGTGTTTTGTTTTGAGTTAGTGTTGCATTGAAATAGGTTTTTTGTGTGGTTCTGTCAAGTAATTCAGGGCAATCTATCATAGAGGTGGCTATTTTTTGTAAAAACAGTACGTCTGCGGAATTTCTACGGCTTTCTAGTGGCGAAATCCCGAAAAAGGCGGTTGACTCCTCATGACTCAAGTGGGGACGATAGCCCCGAAAATCGAGGTATCGTAGAAAACGGTTATGTAGTTTCTCAATCCTTTCTGTATGTGATATGTACGTGGGATTCCAGACTTGAGAGGCATACTCCAAAGAACTGCGTACATACGCGAAGTACAGCATTTACAGATTCTGAGTATAAAGCCAGGTATCTTGGAAGCTTTTGCAACCATTGATTCGATATGGCGGTCGAAAAGTAACTTCTGGTCTAACACCACTTCCAAGTCCTTGGCCTCCGTCATTTTCATCAGTATTGTGCCATTAAGGGCATAGTCAAAAGAAATAGGGTTTTTATTTCGAGTGAAGCTGATGGTGCTGCATTTTTTTACATTTACTTGAAGGTTGTGTTGTGCACAATAAACATTTTGACGGTTTAAATCTGCTTGCATGAGGATACAGTCATTGGTGCAAGTAACAGAAGAAAATATTTTTATGTCATCTGCGTATAATAATGTTCTGGAGAAGTAAAAACATTTTCCGATTTCGTTAATATAAATGTTGAAGTGTAATGGTCCCAATAAGGATCCTTGGGGCACTCCCGACGGTACCGTTACCCAATTCTATTTATAGACACCAACAACTACTGCTTGGCTGTGGTTTGCTATATAGAACGAAAGCCATATGAGGAGCTCTCCGTGTACGCCGATTTGTGAAAGTTTGAACAATAAGATATCATGATTTACTAAATCAAAATCTCTGCTATAGTCTGTGCAAATTACATCTACCTACCATATATGCGCTGATCCATGTTGTCTTGTAAGAATTCGGTGAACGCCGTTAAGTTAGTGGTTGTAGATTTTCCCCTTACAAACCCATGTTGGTTGATATTGAGTGATGATCTCAAGGCAGTAAACATCTGGTCATACACAATTTTTTTCGAAAACCTTACTGAAAATACAAAGCTTGGCCTATAATTTTCGACGTCAGATTTTTGGCCATTTTTGAAAATGAGAGTTACAAATGCTGTTTTCGAAGTATTTGGTAGTGTTCCCTCTTTAAGGGAGCTACTGAAAAGGATGGATAGTTAATTAGATAAGCTCCGCGCACATTTACTTATGAAGAAAGGGGGAATGGGCCTCCGCCTTTTTCAGGATCCAGATGTTCAAGGTGTTACCGTATATGATACTGGTCGCCTTCAATATTATGAATGCTGGTGACACAGGGCTTATTTGAGTTATCTGGTACCATCTGGGAGTTTCGAGCATTATTCTTGTAGACAGAGATAAAGTATTTGGAGATTATGTTGAATCTGTGGGTTTGGTAAGTGTGGCCTGCATTATTTTGGTGGATTTTGTGAGTCTGGTTATTCCGATCTGATCACTAAACCTATTTAAGTTAATTTCAAGCTACATTTCATTTCTAAAGAACGATATTTCTCCAGGGCGGTAATTAAAATATTTGGTAACGTATTCTCATTTAGACGACGGCCACGTGAGGGAAGATTCGTGGCTTTGATCTAAATAAAACATCTATAAAATATTGTAAAATTCGTTTAAGAATGATAATCCAAAATAAAGCATATCTCCACTTCAATCCAATTCAATTGGCAACTATAATTGTTAAGTCACTAAAAATCAAAGATGCTGTTAATACAAAAGCTTTCTACGGATGTTTATCTTCGCAGGTTTATTTAATCTTATAACTCTAAGTGATCAAAACGAAGTAGAACCAAATTGCTAAAAATATGTTTTCCTTTTTTTTTATTAAATTTTAGATGATAAGAGAAGTTTTAAAACATTTTTTTTTTATTCGTCAATAAATTCTTCCTGTGAAATTTGGTCTACATGTCCATCAACATCAACTATTTTAGTCATGGCAATTTATTCTTAATATCACCGACTTTACGGTAGAGAAGGTTTCTTAACTTAGACAGAAATTTATTAATAAGACAGATGATTTTAGTACATACCTGTCCAGTGTCCAAAGGTGGATTCTTGTTCGAACCGCGCTAAAGGTGGTGAGCCGAACATTTGTCAAACTTGAAATAGCGATTGCGCCTAAACGGTACACGTGGCGAAAAAACTTCTCAGAACCTAAATTATAAGAAATTTGATGGAGTTTAATTCACCCAATCATAAAAGTACAGTAAACGATTGTAAAAATAATCCCTAAATTACCTCTAATTACAGACTCCAACTAAATCTTCAATATAATAAGAGTATTTGAAGTTCGGCAGATTTACGCTAAAACAATCCTAACTCATATTTATACAAACATAAATACTATAAAAAAAGACTATACACTCGTATTACTAGAAACACTAACAAATATTTAATTCAAATTCCTGACACTCATACGACTTTTTTGCAACGAAATTTTAGGATCTTTGCCATAAGAATTTTCAACATTCTTCCATTTAGCATAAAAAAATCCGATTAAAAAATTCAAACATATTGTAGAAAATATTGGATTAAAAGTAATGATAGGGCATTTTACCCGTGCACTCACGCAAATTCGAAGTTATAGATTTAACCAAATAGGGAGCATATCTTAATATAAGTGTATATTCATTGGTATTAAAAAATTATTAAATAATATACAATATAACCGCCTCAACACAGGCTAGCCTAGTGAAGCGGGTTATGTGAAACCTCAACATAATACTATGCATTTCCGTTCCTTAAATATTCCCGACTGTTATTATATTATTTTCTATTTTCCTTTTTTTACGTATCTAATTTATAAACCATTGTTCACTTACATTATTATATTATACACGTATTTTAGTTATAGGTAAACTTAATTACAATAAAGACATTATTATTATTAATTTGGTGTAGAATAATGTTTGCATCAAACTTGATAGTTTTTTTAGTTATAATCTAACAACCGGGGAAAAAACCTTTTTTTTCATGTTTTTTGGCAATGTCTTAAATTCGTAATCAGCACCCCCAAAAACATAAAGGAGCAAAAAATCAAAACTACCCCAGAAATTCTTTCAACATAGCCTGTTGAAGGTTAGGTAGTTAATGACTGGACTATAATAAGATGTTCTACAAATGCATGAGAATCGTAATATTCTGTAAACTGTACACGTACAAAACAGTCCAAAACTAGATCTGCATTTCTGAATGTAAATTTGAAATAACATGTTTCCAAATGGCACGAGTTTCCTCAAATGGGTATAAATCTCCTAAAATGAAATACGCAATGTTAGTTGTTAGCGCAACGCTACCTGGCCCGTGTTCCAGATTACCACCCCCACCCGCCCACCCCTTCTTGCGGACTCTCGTCACATCTCTACCCTAATCACCCCCGTAGCCAAAATCAAATACTTCAGCGGGGATTCAAATTGGACGGAGGCCACCCTAACAAGCTCCGGCACGGGTATCGTTTACCACCCTCTCTCTGTCTACCCCTCCCGCACTTGTAGCTGGTGTTCGGTGGTCAAGCCAGCCTAATGCCCACGTCTCCTGGAACGTGCCAGACCTTCCAGAAAATCATCAATCCTGGATCTGACGTGACAAAGCAAACAGTATTGCGTATTGTGTCAGATTCCGGAGTGAGGCGGGAAAGACAAAAGCTTGATTGATGACGCCGGGCCTTATCGCCGCTATTTTAGGCTTTCTCGTATTTCTAAATGATCTGAGATGTAACAATATTTATTTGGATTTCAACGTAGTAAATTAAGTCCTGTCTTATTTATCAAGAGGCCAAAAGAACTACGAGTGTCACTAACTATTTTTTTTTGTTTAATACAGAACCGACCAACCAAGCCACTCGGGCTTCTATAAATTAAATTGTAATAATATTATATCGGTAAGACAGTACGTAATATCAATATTCGAATCAAATCATATCTTAGATGTTTAAACAGCAATGTTTTTTGGGAAATCGCGAATAAATAAAAAGTTTTAGAAAAATTGAATTAAATCTAATTGACGTTTGTAAACATTTTTATTTATATATAAAATACGTGATATTTAATGGAGACATTTATATGGAGAAGATACTCGTACATTAGATCACCATACTAGGCGGCTGCCTGTTACATGGTGACCAATGGAGTATAGTTACGTTATATGAAGTCTGGTGTAAACATATGGATTTATTATATTAACATGCTGACAATTGGAAAAATTACAAAATAAAGTAGAACATAGAAAGGAGAAAAAGGCATGCGGAAGGATTAGATCGCAAAAGTATACTTTTTTATTTGTGCAAGCATGTACGCATGTGCACATAGGTGCACACATACATACACACGCAAACACATACACATATAGTACCCATATATACATATATGTACGCATATATCAAGATGTGTACGCGTATATACACATATGTACACACACATACAAACATCTTGATGTATGTATACATATACACACACATATACACACACATACACATGAACGTACAAATGAACATACACATATATACCCACACACCTAAACAATATATACACCTCTATCTGAATACGAGAGGAAACAATGGAAAAGAAATATTATTTTTAATAATGATAATACTTCGAATTTATGAACGAAATAATACTTTAATTTTCTGAACAAAATATAATTAATATCTTTTCTCCTGTACTATTCTTTATACTTGATAATTACACTTTTGTCTAGATACTGTATCAATACTAGCTCTTTCCATTTTGTTTTGTATAATGGCACTTAATATGACCTAAACTTGTCAATTTGACAGTCCTAAAATAGGATTTGTTCCCAGTTGGGAAGTCAAAACTTTCATAGATTTTATCGTTTAATAATGTGTGTTTCAAAATAAATAAATAAATAAATAAATAAATAAATAAATAAATAAATAAATAAATAAATAAATAAATATATAATAAATAAATATATAATAAATAAATAAATAAATAAAATAGAATTAATGATAACATACATCCCAAGTACTATCCAACCAGCTTATCATACTAGTAATAAATGTTTAAATAATGATATAATTGGAAATACACTTTGTATATACCACTTTACTTAAAATATATAAATATTTCTACATTTTTCGATAGCAATGCTATCATCTTCAGGAATAAATGAATACTTTATAATATTTTATAACAGAATAGTATTCATTTATTCCTGAAGATGATAGCATTGCTATCGAAACATGTAGAAATATTTATATATTTTAAGTAAAGTGGTATATACAAAGTGTATTTTCAATTATATAATTAATAATGATGCCACAAAGTTATCAAGCATTTGAAGAAATTATGTTTAAATAATGTTTTAAGTAACAAGGATAATGATGATATTTAAAAAAATCAAGGGCCTGTAAATTAACTTGTAACGATTACAAGTTTTTTTTTGTATGTAGGAAAGAAATTTTAATACTAGTTTTATGGAATTTAAGTAATAATAATGATTCTGAAATTGACAACTATGTTTTGGAATCGAATCAATCTTTTGAAAAAGTGTTAATTAATAGTAATTTTAACATGTTCTCTTAAATTAATGTACTCATTAATAACTATATTTTGAATATCATTAATTTTGCATTTATTAATAATAACTCAGAAACTCAGGTTCTAAAGGGTCTGTGCCGAATCATTATATTGTAAAAAATACTATTACTGTTTTATATAAGTACAATATAATTGTATATAAATTACACGAAATAAACAAAATAATATTTATGAAAATATTTTTTACGATATGTGAAGTAAACCTTTAAAAATAATAATTAATGTTTATCTGTGTGTCCTAGATTTTCTCGTAAATTACTCGACAGGTTTCGCTCAAAATAGCACAGTCTGTTCTTATTAGTGACGGGAATATTTAGAGAGTAGTTTGAATATGTAAAACTGTTGCTTTAACGTTTTAAAAGTAATATGAGAAAAATTGAACCCGCCTTGTTGCATTGAGGTTAGCCCATAGATATACCACTCCGGTTAGTCAAAGATTACATATTCAAAATAAGAAGGTTTGTTTGGGTAGAATATTTTCAAAATGGAAAACACAAGTAGGCACCTACTTAAGAGGAACGGCTGCGCGCATGTTTCATAAATAATTTAATTTTGGATTTGAGGCCAAAATACAAACCTAAACCTAATGATCTTTTTGTTCATCAAAAAGTATAGTAAATTTCTACTACGGATGAGAAGGAATATATTTATTTTTGTTTTACATTATGAAATATAGGGCATTAAATGAATTGATTTTTCGCGATTTTAGCGGAACAAAAATTTTCCGTACATAATTTAAAATATCAATTTTGTTTTTTATTTTTTTATTTGTATAATCGTATTTTTATAGCAAATATGATTTTTTTTAAATACAATAAACCCACAAATGATTTTCCAAGTTGCCTCTAAAATTATAAAAATGTTTTTTTTTTCATGGCACATACTTCATAATTTTAAACAAAAATAAGTAAAATACTTCTCATACGTACGAGATATTTACTAAAACTATAATTAAAAATATATATAAACATTAATTTATTTATGAAACAGGCAGCGCAGCCGTTCCTCTTAAGAACTTTATTATTTAGGTATACTCGTATTTTAAAAAATTAACAGAATGATATAAGTTTTACTTTTTTTTTGGTTTAGACATAGTAATAGTCGTCACAAGGCATTACTTTCCCTGTCAAATCAATTATGGCACCCAAACAACAAGCGAATTAACAGCTTCATAACCTGAATCCGAAAAAAAATCCGTGCAAGGCCGGGTACATATCACCTACTTCAAAATATAAAAAACTGTAAATTAAAATGGAATCTACAAATGGTCGACGAAAATAATTAATAAAACATAACCAAAACATAACTCATCACGACATGATTACACAAAACAAACTAGGCTTTGAAGACCTCATAATAAAATTTTAACATTATTTTACCAAATAAGTGTTGTTCAATTTTTCAACGAGTGAAAATGCGATGATATCAGAAACCTGCATGTAACCTACTCACAATATTATTGAATATTTTACAATATAATGAATAAAACACTGCCTTCACCGGTTAACTTCACCTGCCACTATTACCGTATTAGTTCACCCAGATTTTTCAGCCCATTGAACATGGAACAAGTATCCTTTTCCTTTACTAGTCCATGTGAACTGGGCGTTACTAATGCACCAGGATTCATTGACACAGTTACACACTTCATTAGATTACACGCACATAGTTTTGTCGAAATTTTAACTTAATTTGGATAACATCAACTCTATAATTATTGTTAAAAAAAAACTATTATTAATGAAAGAAATTAAAGTATTCATGAGCAAACCTATTGTCAATTTGGATATTTTGATAATGTTAATGTTCAATACTATTATTATTCGTTGAGTTAAAGTTTCTAAAAAGGTACATAATTTTATTACTTATGTTTAGTTATGGTTTTCTATGTATAGAACATAAAATTATGTATGGTAAAGCGCATCCTTGTTTTGACATTTGGCATTCTAACCTCAAAACTGATCAAAACCGACCGGCCATAGATTTGGAGCTCAATGAAACATTAACAAAAAAATACGAATATTCAAGAAGGTTTTGGTCAAGAGTCCATAAATATAGTAAATAATAATCTTCGAAGTTTATTTAGACTGGTACCAAAAATTTCAAGGCCCTAGCTTGAGTTAACAAGTCTGAAGAATGGTGTCCATAATCAGTAGTGTTGATTGAGGAAAGCAATTCATTGTTTCCGAGACCACGACAAGGAATATAATAACAATACTAGTCTTCTCTACATATAAAAACAAATGTTTGTCTGTATGTCCTCGATTTTCTCGAGTAGTTTGAATGAAATCCAACATGTAAAACTGTTGCTATAACGTTTTAAAATTATTATGAAAAACATTGAACACGCCATGTTGTGTTGAGGTTAGCCCATAGATATACCACTCCGGTTATCCAAAGATTGCATATTAAAAAAAATACAATTGTTTGGGTAGAATTATTTGAAAATTCAAAACACAAGTAGGTACTAACATGAGAACTTTATTATTTTGATATGTTTTGACAAAATAAATATTTCAAATGAAAAATTATTTTATATATTTTTTTGTTTTGTTTAGAGATAGTAATATTAATATGAAAATAAATTCAAGGGATAGCTATTTAAAAAAAAATGTTGTGTATTAATTATATTTAATTCACTATTAACGCTTTTTCTGATTTCTAAAAGTTTAAATTTGTCAAATTGTAAACCGGCTGTATTTGTATATAATTTTTTTTAACCTTTATTTATACCAAAAGACTGATTGGTTTCTAAATTCAGAATAATTGTTATCATTTAAACACATTAGGTGTTCCTTAACTCTAATACTGACATTTCTATAAGTCTTTCCCATGTACAAATAGTTGCAATCCTGATGAGGAAATCATCGCTTTCGAAACATGTTGATATGCATATATTAATAAAGTGGTGAATACCAAGTAATTTTTAATTCATTAATTATTAAATACATTTAATATTTTGTAAAACATACGTAGGGCGGTTAGAAAGCGTAATAATTTTGATTTGACTTTGATAAATGATGAGGCTATATAATTTTTTTAAATGTGTAAAGAATATTTTTGTTTATAAAAACATTACGTTTTTCGTATTGTGTGATGATATTATCATCATTTCGATTTAACAAATAATCCCCCCCTTAAAACTTCCATTACTATTAGTTCCACGAAGTGGTTTTAGTATTTTTCTTATCGCAGATACGTAAACCGATAATGTTTTGTGGGCGTGTCGGTGTGCCTCAAACGAGGTCACTTTTCCTTTGCTTTGGGTGAAATTAATCAAACATTTTCAAATATTGATATTCTTACTTCAACAGTTAATCAACTCGATTGTGGCAAAGGACTCCCAGGAGTCGAAAGGTCTTATGGAAATTGGCGACAACAGTTTTCTTTGAATTCGGTATGCATCTCACATCTAGACAATTATCTCTTTATTGTTTCCAGTCATCCCATCCTAGCACACAAAACGAATATTTTTAAATAAGAAACACTAGTCGATTTTTTTTATTCATTAATAACGACGTTCAAACTTAAATACCAGAATATTTAGTTTTTTTTTCTAAAGTTAGTGCTCATAGTTAATATAATTTTCAAAGTTAAAATTTTTTCAGAGCCCGCCAAAATGCTACAAATCTATGTCTAGTCGGTTTTAAGGTTAGAATGTCAAAATAAGGACGACCTTTACCGTACATAATTTTATATTATGCTTATAGTAAACCATAACTTAATATAAGTAATAACATGATGTATCTTTTTAGAAACTTTAACTCGTAGTTTAATAGTATTGAGCATTAACATTATCAAAACATCCAAATTGACAATTGGTTTGCTCGTGAATACTCTAATTTCCGTTACTGATTTTTTAATATATTGAACACCAATTGTAGAGCTTAAAGTAACCCAAATTAAGTTTAAATTTCACCAGAGCTGAAAAAATACACATTTAAAACACAAAACAAAACCGAAAAATAAAAATTGTCCATACTAAACCCAAAACAGAATACACATGTGACGTTAAATGTTCCTAATGCAATGGTACAAATATAACGCAGTGTTTTGATGAGATGATTATTTATACACAGAATATATTCAGAATCGGCGTTTGCTAATTTACGTGAATATATATTTATAAAGTCATATTTTTCACTAGAGTTCCTTATTATTTAGAAGGGTGGTAAAACCACCCCGCCACCAATATTATCTTAATTCTAAAAGTTCTTAAAAGTTTAATGTATTTTCCCCGTCACTTGAGAGCCCCTGGCGTTAGTATGCGCGGAATTGCCAATATTGGAAATATCTTGGTTTCCGACTTATTAACTCATTAGCGAAGGCATTCATAAATCTCTCTCCAATCCGCCTGGCGGGAAGTGGTAGAAAGAGGAAAACTAACTTCTGATGAAAAATACCCCTACTCATTGGCCTATAATATTAATCAATTAATTGGAACCATCTTGAAAGATATTATTTTACGCAATTTATTAACACGCAAATTAATTTGGATTCCCAAAAATATACAAATATCAAATTCAATTACATTCCTTGCCAGAATGCACGATATTGAAAAAACAACGTTCTATAGCTAATTTCAGTTTTTCCATTATTTTAATATTTAAAATTACTCTACCGATTTCACTTAAATAGCACAGTTTGTTCTTACCAGTGACGTGAAGGTTTAAAGAGTAGTTTGAATGAAATCCAATATGTAAAACAGTTTCTATAACGTTTTAAAATTAGTGTGAAAAACATTGAACCCTCATGTTGTATTAAGGTTAGCCCATAGATATATCATTCTGGTTAGCCACAGATTACATATTCAAAGGATGAAGGTTTGTTTGGGTAGAATCTTTTCAAAATGGAAAAAAAGTAAATTCCTACTTAACAACTTTATTATTTAGATATATTTTGAAGAAATAAATGTGTTAAAAGAAATAAACTTTTCTAATGAATGTTTCTTTGTTTCGTATTTTAGAGATAGTTATAGTTGTCTGAAGGCATTACCTTCGCTGCCAAATCAATTATGCCACCCAAACAAGCAAGAATTCACAAATTCATAACTTTATTGTAAAAAAAAATCCTGAGCAAGGTCGGGTACATATCGCCCTTGGGGTGATTTTCTCACGAAAACGGCGCTATAGAAGTAATCCAATTATTATTATTATTATATCAGCTATTTTGTTATAGAAACGAAAAAGTATATTGGTTACAGTGTGAAACAAATTCCATAAATTGAAATTACACGTGATATGTTTCCTTGTGATGTTTTATTTATTTACACGTTGAATATTTACCGGGTAGCGTTTGTATTGTATAAGTGTGTGTGTGGGGGTATCTATGAGTGTGTGTAGATTTGAGATGTGATGATCTGCATGTAGAAGTGATGCCATATGTATGCACCTTGAGCAGTTTATTTCATTGTGAAGATGCTCCTTTCAAATGTGAACAGTAAAACTGAAAGAATTGATAGAATTGATGAAAGTGTTGGAGTTGTTTGGGTAATTATTATTAAATTGATGAAGAGCGGGGTTAATTGTCGAATTTGTAGCTGCATTTGTTTTGTAAGTATGGATGTGGAATAGTGCCGTATATAATGACGTCCAAACTTAAATTCCAGAATATTTCGTTTTTTTAATAAAGTTTTTTTTTTCATTGTAAAAATTATTTTTCAAAGTTTTAATTTTTCTATGGCCAGTCGGTTTTGTACAATTCTGAGGTAATAATATCTAATTTCAAAACAAGGATGAGCTTTACCGTTCATAATTGTGTATTCTATTCATGGTAAACCATAACTAAACATAAAAAAAATCATGTACCTTTTTAAAAACTTTAACTCAAAGTGAATAATATTATTGAGCTTTAACATTATGACAATATCCGTATTGATAATTGGTTTGCTCATGAATACTCATTTTTATAATTCATAATTTCGTTCATGAATAAAAGTTTATTTTTTTTATATTCAACAACAATTATGCACCTTTAAATCAACCAAATTAAGTTCAAACTTTTCCAAAACTATGAAATACATATTTAAATAAAAATATGCGCACCTGACGTCAGATGTTGCAAAAACAATGATACCAACATAACAAGGTGTTTTAATGAGCTGTTTTTTTATTCACTTTTAAATAACGATTTATATATTCTACATATTCAATGAAAGTTATATATTCAGAATCGGCGTTTGCTGATCTATATGAATATGTATTTTTAAAGTCATTATGTGTTTCACTGAAGTTCCTCATTGATATTAGGAGATAAAAAAGTGTCCCCTATAATAAATTCCCTAAATAATCTAGAAATTCCACCTAAGAAAGCTTTGCAAATTTCATGACGTAACCGTTCAAGCGTTTTAAATGCTTGCAAAGAGATTTCGTATGGCTTTAGGTTGAAAAAAAATAAACTGTCGGTTATTTATTGAATTGATGAAACAAAACATTTCTAATAATATAGCTGTACCTACTCGTATATGGTATCTACAGGAGTATTTCTTGGATAAAATCTTAGTACATTCCCTGAATGAATTATTCAGATCTCTTTCTTTGTGTCCACGGGAGAGCTTTCTGTTATTCCTATTGATCTCCGCCGAACTGTTTTTACGATGGAAACAAATATTTATCAAAAACACTATTAAATATGCTTCTCTGTATTTTTATAGGTAATATTTGGAGTTCCTCGGAATTCCCCGCAGCAGAAGTTGGGGTAGTGGGGGCGGGTGAGTTAAGGGAGGGCGAAAAGGGGGAAGCACATCAAACGCTGTCTCTTAAGACAACAAGGGATGAATTATTTCAACCCGAGTAAACATATTTCACCTTCATTTTTTTTCATGTTTTTATAAATCATTTTAAACGGGACAAAGGATGTTCATTTTGGTTGTTCTTACCGTTGTTTCTTTGGAACATAAGAATGTATGTAAAGTTAATCTACTGCGCAATCTGACATTTGATTAAGTTTTTTTTTGTTTTTTAATTTATGCTTGATTTGAAGCATGGTTGTGACAGTTGACATGGTTAGGACAACCCACCGCAATGGAAATGAATGCCCTGAGACTTATATTTTAGAAACAAAAATTACATGTCTCTAATATTGAAACTGTCGATTCATGGTGGAATTCCATATTAAAAAGATTTTTTTCATTAAATAACCTGTGTAACTTTGATGTGATGTGTACCTATTATAACATAATACAATATTTTAAAGACCCATTAAAATGTACCTGGTTACCTGCATTTTATGTAATTACAGGACAGAAACGGCTGTAAAATTCATTTTAGAAAACAGGACCGAAATCACAGAGAAAAAACAAAATAGTTAACAGTACCGTCAGCAATAAAACAAATTTCAAGTCATAAATAAAAACAGTATTAGAAAGCAATGGGACTCACTCCTGACATCGATGCTATATATATACCATAGATTTAGTTTTAATTGTGCCATTCTGACGATGCCCGTGACAGAGTGAAGCCAGTCCGGCCGAAAATAAATAAGTGGAAGAAGGTTAAAAAAAGCTTTTTTTTTTTAATAATTTTAAAAATTACTACAAGGATCGGTAGCAATGACATGTCTTTGTGGAATATGTATTAACGGGCGGGGTACATGCTAGAGAATGATATATGGTAAAGATAAAACGGTTTATGAGAAATGTGTTTAATTTTTAAGAGTATGTGTCTGTGTGTCTGAATTATGCTATGTACTGGAGAGTTGTGATTGCGCAATGATGTTACGAGTAATATTTTTCTTAAATGACGGTAGGAAGTCAAAAAATATGTCGAGATTTGAGTTGTGACAAAGGTTATTGAATGTTGGGCGAACACGGGAAATTGGTGACTTTGCGGCAGTGTCTGTTTTGTTGTTGAATTTGTAGCGTAGTTTGGTGTGGCCAGTACGTTAAGGATAATTTGAAACAGGAGTTCAGGGAAGTCTATTTATGTATGAGTAAATAACGTAAGAATGAATTTCCAATAAAGAGACCCGATAAGAAGGCCGTCATATAGATTCTTCCCCTCAATCTTATGATTTTACTTTTATTTTAACAATTGATCCTTCTGCGTGAACTGAAGACATATCTCTTTTAAACATTTATACCAAAGTTAGCCGGTTAGTTTCCACCTAAAATCGTTTACGAAAAAGTTTATATCTTTTCATAGTTCGCGAGATTTTAAACGACCTGTAATTATTTGTAAATATTAATAAGTATTATCGATAACTTCAGTTAAACCCGAGTATATTTTTTAATAATATAAACTAATAAATTTGTTTTGAACCACTTCAATTTTTATATAATAATCGACCGGTTTCGGAAGTATCATTCCTTCGTCAGGAATATATTAAGACGAAACACTAAACTACGATACAAAATAATGATATACATACATGAATATTTAAGTGTTGTAGTGGGAGCCGACCGAAGGGGGACGGGTAATTAGGGGATTTTCTCTAGGAATAAAGCGATTCACTGGAAAAATATCTAAAACAGGACTATACGATAAATTTTCCTGTATAATCAATATATTATAAATAAATTAATAAAAAATTACTTTGTGATCACCACTTTATTAATATATACATATCAACATGTTTCGAAAGCGATGCTTTCCTCATCAGGAATATACAGTATACTAAAAAATAATAATGTTAAGTATAAACAAATGGTTAAAATAATGTAAGAATGACAAATTATAAAAATAAACAAAAAAATTATTAAAGTAGATACTAATTAATAAAAAATGTTAATAAAAAATTATTATAAAACATTGATTAGCACTTTTATATTAGTAATTAAAAAGGGAATTATTTTTATTATTAATATTAATATGAAAATAAATTCAAGATACTGGTATTTTAAAAAAATATTTAATTTTCAATAATATTCCATTGTATATTAACATGTTTTCTAATTTCTAAAATTGTCAAATTGTAAACCGGGTGTATTTGTATGTAAAAAAATTTAAACCTTTATTTATATCAAAATAATGATTGTTTTCCAAAATATATAATATTTATGATTACGGTGAAGAATTTGAACTCGATTATCTTCTATACGATTGGCAAACTCTGAAAAATGATTGTTATTTAAACATCTTGGGTGTTTTGTGATTGTGATATTTACATGAGAGGGTGTCTTGGCAATGAAGAACGAAAGACAATTATTGCAACATAGTTTGTAAATGCCTGAGTGACTTAATTTATGATCCCTATCTTTAATGTTTTTTGGGAATTTACCTATGGTATTATCTGTTTAGAATGCGGCTTTGATGTGGAAGCGCCGAAAATTTTGATGTATACAAAATTCTACGGAATTGAAGGGTATTGTTAAAAATTTATTTTTATTTGTAGATGTATCGAATAAAAATTTATTACTGAAAATGAGTTTAAGTTTTTTTTTATTTTTCATTATGGCAAGCCATGAAATAAATGCTTTTTACGAATGAGCGTAATATTTTTTAGTTTTTTCAATTCATTTTTTTAAAATCTGTTCTCTAATCCCAAAATCGAAAATAAAACATTATTATCAGTCAAATACAAACTGTAATATTATACAATGTGCAGTGTTTTCTGTTATTGTGTCCTGTGCGTTGAAAATCATATCTTCCAAAGCTAAACTCTATATGTATTATACCGTGTTAGTCTGGAGGGACCTGCCAGGTAAGGAGGTATATTTCTTAATTTATTTGTACACACCCTATTTTTTTCAATTATTTTCACAATGCCTTTAATGTTATTTTTCACAAAAACGGCACTAAACAAATTATCAAATTATTATTCTTATTATTATGAAAAGATTTGTTTTTAAATCAAAACATTTCTTGTATTTGAAAAGTATTTTTTCTATCCCTGTTGATATGTTAGTAGAGTGTGGGTGACGGTGGGGTGGGGGATGGGAAGTGATAGATGGGGGGTGAGGGCAATAAGAAAGGGGGGGTAGAAATAACTCCCATCTCTCAGATCAGGAATGCGGATGGAATTTACTTTCCAATCTTAGACGAGTTAGGAGCCGCCAGTGCCAGCGCCGACAGAACTACAGATTGTCGGGAATATAGACAACCAACCAGTGGCGTGCATTGCTCTATGGCCAAAAGTAAGTTGTATCTACTTTTTCGTGTTCGGGTATGAATTTTTCATCAACTATTTGAAAAATGCTTTTTTATTATTTAAGCCATACAGTAGCAATAGGCAGCCCACTCACTGGGTAGAAAAGATTATTTCTACATTTATGCACCTTTAACCACAGTTGACACAGGAAGAGGGAGAAATGTTCCCTGCTACTGTACACAAACAAATTACAATACGATATACGAGCCGTTGTTTAAATGAGTGTAAAAGTTCCTTACAAAAATCTTAAATTAGGCACAGCTTTTCAACTTGTATGGAGTGCACGCCGCTGCGAACCAATCAATTATTGCCGATGGACAAACAACATTCACACTTTTTTCCAGAAAATATTAGAAAACAACAAAATAGACTTATTGCATCGGGGGGAATATACCTGCAGATATATATATACATATATATATTTTTTTAAAAGAAAGACAAATATTCCCCGGTTACGAATAACCTGACAATATTTGAAAATCTCCTACTACCATCACAGTAAGCGGAAGATATTGCTTGTGTCGTAATGGAGCACTTAGCCAGCCGAGGAATTGAACTCACGATGCCTGGGTGAGACCCAAACGCTATATAAATATACTCATATATTTTTTATTTAACCAGATATAACCAATATTTCAGAATGTCTTTGTGTTTATTTCTCTGAGCTTAGTCACCTCAACTGAATATCTATTGCTGTGGAGTGAAAGGTTAACGTGTGAATGAGACAACCGCCAGTGTGTACTTATCTAATAGAGTGGTAGATTGGTAGGTACCTACTCTTATTACATTATTCACTAAGTTAATGAGCTCTGGCGAGTCCATTGTTTATACTTTGCTTCTGAAACATACAGATATTTAGATATTAGAAACAGTGGTTTTAAACAAAATAATTGTTAATAATTGTATAATTATTTATTTATGTTATTTGCGACCTGCTATATCTGCAAAGCTATTTTGTAAGGTCCATGAAAGTTAACAATCGACTTCAAAAATAAAGTGAAAACATCCATGTTAACACACGTTCCCATTTTTAATAATGGCCTCCAATATTAAGTCGTTTGCGCATACATTTCGAATAAAATTAATCGTCTGGAACAAAATATATTTGTCAGTTGACTGGATGCGAAAAAACATTTTACTGTGTTCAAATTTTACCGATACAATAATCCTGGTTCATACTGGATGACGTAATATTCATATAGAAAAAACACAACTATATTTATGGAATTTTGACGAAAAATGGAAAAATTTTAGATTTAGTATCATTAGTTTAAAAATATCACCTTTTCACGGACATATTCCTAATGTTGGGTATTTTACTTCTTGAATATTAAACTTCGATTACAACAACGCTTGGTTATGTGCTACAGATAACAGGATACATGCAATCTATGTATGTTGTATTTGGAGAGCCAGGAAGCTATGTTAAGTTCCTTTATATGAATTGGTTATAAATCTGTGTGACCTTGAGAGGCTCTCAGATATACCTCCTGCACTGTCTTGCCGACAATGACATCTATGTTAAACAATATAAACTAAGATATTACATTTATCGAAGAAAGCAACCACTTTGGGGCCTGGCAATATAATTTAAAAGAAAAAGATTTTTTTTGCTGTTTTAATCCATTTTATTTTATTGTATTTATATATCATCGTTCGGTTTTAGTTGAACTCAACCTTCATCGGGAAGGTGCACATAAAAACTAAATAAACATACAGAGATATATCATCACAATGAAGACAGTGAAAGCGAGGGAAAGAGACAGTATATCTGAGTAGAACAGGGCAGAGCATCAGAGAGGGAGCAGTAGAGGGGTACATTCCTGGTGAAGGTCGAGTTCAACCGAAACCGGTCAATAATACATAAATATAAATAAAATAAAGTGGCTTAAAACAAAAAAATTCTTTGATTTCAAAAACTCAAATTTTCAGACTATCATATCCATAAATTAAAGAAATGCACACGTAAACTGCTTAGCTAGGCTAGCCGGTTGGTGCTTACCTAAAGTCACTTGTAGAATATTTTTTTAAAAATTCACGGACCGGTGCGCAAATGCGTTCACAGCCCGTAACAGTGTAAATAACTAAATTTGTAAAAAAAAATGTTCTATTCATCTATTAAAAACTTGTTACGCTTTTTATGGACAATTTATAAATATTTTAAGTTCCTAAAAATTATAAAATATTTCAAATAAATACCAACTCTTCTTGTGCCACCAATCTTCTAGTAAATGTAACATCAATCGAAAAGGATAAAATAGCATATGTAATCTGAAGCGACCTGCCAGCTGCAGGTAAGTATGGTTTTCTGTATCTGTGTGTACATGATTAGATAACGAATAGGAATTAATATTTGTACAGTGCCAAACAATCTAGTTATTATTACTTTGATATTACACTTACCAAGAGAAGCGGTTATATGTCTAGAAGCGAACGTATTGTAGAAAAGAACATGTTCGGTTCTGTCGCAAGTTTCGTTGACAGCAACAAAACAAGGATGTAGCTATTGCGAACAAACAAATGGCCACCAACAAGAAACAATTGAAGAGCGCTCAATCAGTATGTAAACAGGCGGAGTGGCAAAGTTTCCAGGGGATAGCCTTCAGCCCCGTCCGGCCGAGACTTCTCGAGGAATCGGTCTGCCGTTATCTCGATACGGAGCTCGACATGTAGTACCTATCAAACACATATACGTAATCTCTTTATACTTAATTATGATACTTTATTATATTACCGTACTATGTCAATACTAGCTTTTTCCCCTTCTATTTTTATATAATGGCACTTAATATGAACTAAACTTGTTAATTTGACTGTCCTAAAACGGGATTTGTTCCAAGTTGGGCAGTCAAAGTTTTCTTAAATGTTGATGTTAAATAATGTGTGTTTCAAATAAATAAATATTATTATTAGAATACATAACGTATAATTAATACATCTAAGAAACTTATGCCGCACTCTCTCAATTTTTAGTATATGGATCTTATAAAATGGAGGTCAGATAGTTACAATTCAACTATCTCAAGATTCAATGAACATTCCCGCCCAGCCTCTGTTGCTTAAACATGAAATGGGGGATGTGGGCACGAGAATTGAGTTGTTTTGTCACAAGAGAACATCGAGAACAACATCTACGATAAAATTACCAAGATATCTTGGAAATAGTCATATCAAAATGTGTAACACTGACCACATCAAAGCCTCGATCGTATCCGGGGGATGCATCCCTCGCTTTATAACCGGAAATGCCACAAGTCAGACCGTGGCACCGAGACTAGCCCTCCCCTTGTAGCCGCACAGCCTCCCAACTACCAACCTCCCGCCGCACTGTCTCCCCAGGCGGGGAATCCCACCGCACGATTTATCATCTCCATTTTAATATAAGACAATCGTCCATAAATTCTTGTCTTTTCATTACGCCGGGCGCCGCGTATTTATCAAAACGCTTCACCCTCCGCAATCTCCACTCGTCTCGTTACAGAGAAGCTGCGGCTGCGGGTCCATCTCCATCTTCCCGGGAATAAACTACTCGCTTTCTCAACAAATAAATTACAATTGCCTGCAAATGGTAAATGACTATGCCAATACTTTTTAGAAAACAAATCACTCATGTTTTGTTTCGGGAACTATCGGGCTTATATTTTTCAGAGAAAAATGCTACGTCTGGGTAATGTGGGTTAATAACATATTTTATACGAATTCGTATATATAATTTTCTGAAGATTAGTTACTTTGCTCTGACAAAATAACATTCTTAAAGAAATGGTAGGTATTTATATTTTTAATGTATTATTTATTCATTTTGAACAAAAACGTTTCTCCCCCTTATTTTAAGTTTTTTATTCAGGATGTTATTGACTAATCTTTCATTATAACCGTTATTTATTGCGGTTTGTTTAACTATGGATAATTCTAGTAAAAAGTTAGTATTTGATAACGGGACCGTAACCAACTGGTAGATCATCGAGTGGAAAGCGGAATGTTTGTGGGAGGTGGGGTGATTAGAGGTGTTATGAATGGTTATGTCAGTATAAGCGGGTTTACGGTAAATTTGAAAATCTATTTTATTGTTTTTAATTGATAACGATAAGGTCTAAAAGTTTTTAAGTAAAGTTGATTCCTATTTCCATGGTGAATTTAATTTGTTACAGAAGGAGTTTATTAGTAGGAGGAAGAAGTTAAGTTGGCGCTCCGTACCTGTCCATATACATAAAATATCATCGACATATCTCTTCCATAATAGCACGTTATTTAGTAGGGGAGATTTACAGTTCAGAATATTATTCTCTAAGTTGTTCGTGAAGATATTAGCGAATAAGGCGAGACGCCAAATAGTTCAGTTCATAGTTATCATTAAGAAATTCTGTCTTTTGGGAGAAGTCGGGTAGTAACTACTAAGGATGTGTGTAAAGATTTAATATTTGAATCCTACCATCGGTATATTAGAATGTGTTGCTGACCCTCTATTTCCCACTTTTCCTTCAGCGCGCCTCACAGTTTTGGTTTACTAGTCTGTTTAAATCTTCGGATTAACCTAGCTTTGTTAGAGCATCTCTGGCGAGTGTTCGTATGTTTGTATCTATCAAGTTGTTGGAGTTGTTTGTATACCACGCGTACACTAGATTGGATTGCATATTGAGAGTGTCCCGTCAATACCGCTTAAGGTCATCAGTGGCTGCCTACCTCTGTTGAAGACCGAAATTCACATTATCTTCAAAAATAGGACGATAACAAACAGTTGTTTCTGCAGTTTACTGGTTTCAAATCCAAAGTAGAAATTAGTCTAGCCATTAAAAAACTTATACTTTCTTTATTTCCTATAAGTTGCATTACAAAAATTTTACAAAATATTTAATTAAAAAGTATTCTTGGTCGTGTATAGCTGATCAGAAAAGAGGAGTTCTTGTTTCTGATAAGGGAGCCACGATTCTTAATTTGGTACGTACTTAGTATTTAATTTGCTTCTATTTATAAAATGTTTTGTATGAAATATTTACGTATGTAAGTTTTATTTAAAGAAGAGTTTAATTTTTAAAGTTCTGATTGGTCATTAATACAGCGCGTTTCCATAGGGAGGTTATTGTAATTTTTATGGCTTGATAAATATAATGGTTTTGCATCCGAGTTGTTTTAAAATTAGGTGTTACGAATATATTTCCATTTCTCGTAAGTTTGTAAAATTCCTGATTTTCTTTAAGATTTTTCTCTTTACACATTTTTCTAATAGAAACTTGCTTAAATATATCTTCAAAATTTTTTGAATAGCGTGAAAAGTGATTTCGTTGAGAAGGTGGATTTTTTGGTATTATGGTTCTTTGTGAAAGTTTTACTTATTTATTTCGGGCGTTTGTATTATATTTTAAAACATGTACAACTGCAATCTATACATTGGGCATTGATAAATGAAAACAACAGAATTTTTTATTGTTTTATTTTGATCTACCATTAATTATGATGAATTTATTTATCTTTTTTACACAGGCGATTCAATGAGAAGTAATGCAAAATCGTGTGTTTTGATTTGAGAATTTGATGGCCTAGAAATATCAATGATTTAATTAAATATAGCTAGTAGAACCGGGCATTTTTTCGTGAGTCTTTTTATAAGCCTAGAAAAAACATTTTAATGACGATGTCTGAACTTTACAAAATAAAATATAACACGCATTTTGGTGATGTTTTTTTACGTAAATCGAAACACGCACGCCTGCATAAGGACTGCGTAATTTCATTCGAATTTTAGGAAGTGAATCGCTCACAGGTGGCGCTAATTTATGTACTCTTCTAAATTTAACTTAGTGAGAAACCAAATAAAAATCCCTCGGACATTCGGGGCTCACTTGCGAATAGCGAAACAATGGTTAACACATATTATACAATAGAGTTCAGTACAGAGTTCAGGCGGGTAGTCGGGCGGTTGCGGCGGCAATACTCGAGCAGTTCGGCTAAGTCTGTCTTGAAGCAACAAGCTGTAAACGGTAGTTCATTAGTCTTTGTGAACTTTTGTGGTTTACAAGTTTCTTAGTCGGCTACTAAAAGGCCAGACCGTTTAGGATTGCAATTTTGTGAATTTAATTTAACTTTATGGAAATCAAAATACTTTATAATCTGAAATACCAAATCTCGCCTCAAATATTGTGTTTTAAATCAAACTTAAAGATTCCAAATTAGCTCCCGCCAACATATTATGCAGAAGGATTCAACCCAACAACGTTAAACTATGAAAGCGGTATTTAAACATTTGATAATACAAAAGCACATAACACGGCATTATATAATTTCTTCAAAAGATTGGTATTCACTTCGTTACGTCATTATTAATACATGATTTAACAATTACTTTGTATTCACCACTTTATTAATGTACACATATCAACGTTTTTCGAAAGCGATTCTTTCTTCATCAGGAATATACAGAATGCCAAAAAATAATTATGTCAAGTATAGGCAAATTATAAACATAAATTGATTAAAGTAGGTAAGTAATTAATCAAAACTGTTAATAAGAAATTATTATAAAACATTGAATAACAAATTTACATTAGAAATTAAAAAGGAAATTATTTTTTATTATTAATACTAATATGAAAATTAATTTAATTTCTTAAAAAAATATTCCTACATTTGATTATTAATTATGTTCAATTGACGCTTTTTCTGATTTCTAAAATTTCTAATTTGTTTAATTATAAACCGATTGTATTTGTATGTAAAAAAATTTAATCCTTATATTAAAAGAATGATTGGTTTCCACCATATGATTGGCAAATTCAGAATAATTATTATTATTTAAACACCTCAGGTGTACAAAAATTTCTTGAAATGTATTCATTTGTAGAAAAACATAAAAAGCCGATTTTTGTAAGGGCTAAACCTTAGCATCCAAACGCTTTCTGCATAACAACCTCCAATGAGATTTCTTACATCTCGATATTCGTTGGGTTTTCGCGGAAGGTAAACTTCTTTTAAAATAATATTCAGTAATTAATTAATTCGAAAAATTCATACAATGGTCGATTTTGATTCGAGCACCGAGATAAGTTCGTAATTTGAGCATTTATTGTGGAAATAAAATAATCTTCCTCAATTAAAATGAAACCCGGAGGCTGCGCCTTTAATTCCGGGAATCTATTTATATCCGAAATGTGAAGCAAATTGAATATTCGAATTGAGCGGTATGGAAATGTTCACCTGCTATTATCCGTGTTATTCAATACAGCGCAGTTCCTTCCGTTAAATGAACTCCCTCGCAGATAGCCGCTCATCCCCAGACGCGGGTCTCCCCCCGACTGCTCCTACTCATGTAAATACGGGATTACGTAACATAATAATTCATCAATCACAAATAATAAAACGAAAGATGAACAGCGGAAAAGGGGGGATTCTCCCGTTCCGTGCGCTGGGAGGGTTTGTCCTTTTTTACTTCATCCCGGATCTAGGGCTAAAATAAACCCACCCTCGGGTCATTATTTTGGGAATTTTTTTGTGAATTTTTATGATTTTTTGTGAATTTCTAAGCTCGCCTCGCCTCGGGCGGAATTCATTTCTGCTCCGCTGCGAGGACGCGGAAAGGCTAATCATATTTTTCCTTTAAATCGAATTTAGAAAACCGTGTTCCTTTTTTTAAATTCCGATAGAATTTTCCCGCCATACGGGGTGAGGAATTGTTTCGAGGAGGGCGACGTTATTATCATTTTGAGACAACTCAGTTAGCCGATTGGCGACACAAAGAGGCGCCCGACCAACTTTCCGCTGGAAAATGGAAACAATGAAGACTAAATAAAAATTGGCGTTTCCGTCTGAATCTAAAGCAGAACTTCGTCAACTTAATATTCAATCTAAATTCCGCGCTGCTAATCATAATATGTTTACGGCGGAATAGCAGTCTTCTCCGAAATAAAATATATTTACAGCGGAATACAATTTAAAAGCAAAAAAGACAAATGCCGCCTAATAAATAAACAGTTTGTTCCTAGACCAAATTAGATAGTACCTGCGATAGTTGTATAAAATGTCACATATTTATAAATGAATTATAAATTACTTTGTAATCACCACTTTATTAATATGTACAAATCAACATGTTTCGAAATAGAGCTTTCCCCATCAGGAATATACATAATACTCTATATTCCTGTTGGGGAAATATATTGAATTCTGTATATTCCTGATGAGGAAAGATTCGTTTTCGAAACATTTTTATATGTACATATTAATAAAGTGGCGAATACAAAGTAATTTTTAATTCATTTATTAATAATGACATCACAAAGGGAGCACCAATATTTTGAAGAAATTATATGAGATATTTATTATTTATAACAATATAGAACGGGTTCAGCACAAATTTCTTAGGTATATACATTTTAAAGTCAAAACTACAATTAAAAATATTAATTATATAAGTTTGATGAATCGATTGCATCTAATTACGCTGTCTGACAGGAGAATTATGTCAGACCTAGTTGTACTATATAGAATCATTAAGAACCTAATTGATAGCCCTGCCATCCTCGCCACTATTACATTAAACGTACCGACGAGGAACACAAGACAAAACTGTATCATTTTTCTGCAATACTTACACGACCAACTATCACTCTCATTCGTTAACCAATAGGATGCATGATCTTAGCAACAGGTTTAAAGGTGTTTATCTGACTCCATTTATACAGTAAAGCGTCATCTATACCAGCACTTTGATGAATCCTACAGTATGTAATATTACAGCTTGGATAATGTAGCGTTATTGATTTGTGTTTTAATATTGTTTTAGTTTTTTATTTTATGTCACCGATAAACGTTTAAAAAAATATTCATTACTTTGTGGTTTAAAATCTCTATGTACTTATAATTGTTTATAGCTCTTTATATTATGTCTGAAAATCAACGTAAAAACCCAGATGGACGAATAATCTAAATAAATATTTATGTCTTTCGGGGGTTTAAAGTATTTTCCTACATTATTTTACTTCGTTTTCATTCCGGACTTTTGAATATGTGTTAAAAGGGTACATTTTCTTGGAAGACCAAGAAATAAACTAAATAGAAACACTACAGAGCTCGTTTATAAAACTAGACTTACTCCGCATTTGAACTATCGCTCTACGATATTATATTTGGCCAATGAAGGAAATCTAAACAAGCGTGAAATTATTCAAAACAGACCTATGAGATGTTTGCTAAGAAACCGAAAATATACAAGTATCAAACAAATGAGAGAAGACCTTGATTGAATTCCAATAAAAAAGAGACTGCTATACAGTGTGTTAATTTTTATACTTAAAATGGCCAAATATTTTATGGATGAAATTGTTTTCAATAAAAATGTACATGAATATGAAACCAGGAATATAAATAGAATTAGATTACCGCATATGACAAAAACAGAATCGCAGAACTGTTTAATGTACAGATGACTGAAAACGTATGACGAGATGCCTGAAAGTCTGAAGAATGAAGGAAGAATTTTGAATAAGGAGTAACTAATGAAGGAAGAGGTCTTTAAAAATAATTGTTATTCTTACTGCAAGTTTTTAAGCCTAAGGAAAAAGATAAGGAATCTTCCTTAAAAATAACGGGAATTGCGCTCCTGGTCCTTTCTATTTTTATTGGAAAGCAGTGACGATGTCGTGGGCTGGAGAGGGAGAGGGCGCAGGAAGCGCTGTTTGCTGCGATGACGTCTCAGTATTATTGAAGCCTGAAAGGAGGATAGATTATTCCACATCATTAAAATTTATATGGTGGAAGATTGAGAGGGATTCAATTTTTTGTGCTTGGAAGATCTTGAAAGAATTTGAGCAGTTAGGTGGCTTTAACAAGAACGCTTTTTGTAATAACCTAAGCCTACATGATTGAACCAAACTGAAACCAAAAAAGTAAGTGAGGAGATAAGAAAACATAACTTCAAGTGTCGACTCTTTAAATATCGGTTTAGACATATACTACAAAATGTAATTAAAATTCTTATAATTGTTTCAACGATCCAATCAAATCTGATCGAAATATCGAAATAACAATCTAGTCTCTTTAACGGAAGCAAACTTCCCTCCATTGATATATTTGGTGTTATGTAAACAGGTATGGGGGCTTCATCGAAGCCAGAGAGTAGCCTCTCAGAAGCTGGGCGCACTTTACAGTGAACACAGGTGATTTAATAATACACAACTGCTGACCCTACTGTAGAATTTATCATCTTGACAAACGAATTGCAATCTTTGGAGCACAGAAGTCAGGTGGAAATGCTGTCCTCATTCTAGCGGTATGTCAATGGAAGATGCTCTGAGAAACTAGCGTCATTGATCCCTTCGGTACCAGTGCACAGTTGGAAAATACGCCGAACGCGCGCCCAATATTTGTACAGGATTGACATTTGTTACATGAGAACCGGTCGCTTCTACCACTCGTTCTTATATTCTTACAGCTCGGCTGTGGAATGATCTGCCGACCTCTATATTTCTCGTCCATACAACATGGGTCTCTTCAAGACGCAGATTCACTTCTTCCGATCCTCTAAAAGACCCTCCACACAGCACCTCTAAAGATGGCATCGTCCTTATCCTTAGGGTTAAAGGCATTTTGCTTAACTACAATATCGATTATACATCAATGACAATACATTTTTAAAGAGTTTGTGACTTAATCGCAGTATTATTAAATTTCATAGATGCATCACACTTAACACGCGTAGTTGATTATTATTTTTAGAATTTAAATCACTTTTATCTGACATGACATTTCGAGTTTTTGCCATAAATAATTTTAAAATATCGCAATTTAATATTTCGACTCACTACTAATGTACGAGACCCGCACAAGTCAGTGTAAATATCTAGGCACCGGCACACAGGGACGCACCACTATTGTGATTCGCTAGTCCTCCTGAGAAAGGTGTTTGGTAGTTTCTACGTGGGGATGTGATACGCCCCGAGCGTACTTGATTTTTAGCACCAGCCAGTATGGTCGATCGCTTGAGGTGGTGTCAGCTGTCATATGAGCGAGGTTTGCTGCGTATCCGGGACCGGCATTCAAGATCGGACCGGTCGCTGCAAGCTCGTGGATAGGCTGGGTGGCTGTCGGCTCGGGTTGCGGCATATCCGGGGACGGCTTTCGGGTCGGACCGGTCCCTGTAAACTCGTGGTTCTCTTGAAGTGACGTCAGCTGTTGCTGGGTGTAGAGACTATTTCTGTCTGGCAGCGGTAAGTTGAGGCATCCAAGGTGAAGCAGCGTCTCGACCGAGGTCTCTCGCCTGGTGAGGAGAGTAGGTCTGGGTAGAGTCAAGATCTCTCGCTTGATGAGGAGAGCAGATCCGGGTAGATTAAAGATAAATGATGGTGGTCGATTTTCACTGTGAAGCAGCGTTACAGTGGAGAAGTTACTTGGGTAGGGCCGTGAGCGGGAATGAACGACGTACCACCGGGCACCAGTTTTTATAGGCCGGACTGCAGGTGTTTTTCTCCGAGGTCAGTCAACTGGTACGTAATGTTTTTGTTTACTTCAAGGCAGTTGTTTACCTCATGGTCATTCACCTGCTACGTGATGTTTTTGTTTTTTTCAAGATTTGTCAGTTTGTTTACTCCAAGGTCATTCAACTTCTACGTGATGTTTTGATGAATTATGCCGAGGTATGAACAGGTGTCCGCGCAGGATCCCACACGCATAGTTTTATCGTCCTGCAGATCCGTTTGATACAACTAATGTTCAAAGTCAATACTTGATAATATTTCGTTTTTCTTTTGTTATAACCAAGCAAATATTGTATTACCTATCATTCGCTGAATGACAGCTGTCATCCGAGAGAACTTGAACTGCAGATAAGCAAAAAGTCTTTAAGCCTAAGGGTAGGGACAATGTATTATCCTTTAAAAGAACCGAAATCATGCGCCATAATAATTTATTAAGTGTTGTATAGAATTATATAGATGTGTGCTAATATCTTGATTCTAGGTATGTATTGAATGAAATCAAGCAGAATTTGCTATGTAACGCGGGTAAATTTATTTGGTATCACAGACAGGAGTTCCCCCCCTTTCCCAACCCTTCTCCTCCATCACACGCACACTTGGCGAGCGTCAGCGTCTACTGCGTGCGGTGAGATTGTAGGTACGAGCAGCAAATTATAATTCTCCCTAACCGCTTGGCGCTCGGCGCTCCTATGCCATTCTTTTTTAATCTTCCCTCCCGTTATTTCTGCCCCACAATAGATAAATTTGATCTCCCACAAGACGGATAATCCCACAGAGTTAGTAATATTCCGGTAATATCCAACTGGATCTTGATTCGGGATTTGGGATTCGCGTTGTGTAAAGCTCGGGACGTTAGTAAGTAAAGCTCGGGACATTTAGTTAAGTACCTATAATAGCGTAGTCTTAGTCAGTGGTTAGTTTTGTATTACATGTGTTTGCTGTATCTTGTGATAGTTGGGGATAAATGAACTTCCTTCAAATAATATAATTGTAAATGAAGTGTTTTGCTTCTCTTGACTTCGCCTTCCCCGAAACTCTCCACTTCTCTGCTTTGCCACGCTACTGGACTCTAATAAAAATAATAATGATGATTTTTTATTATATTCTTTTTTTATAATAAAATAAAAAAAATCATGATATCCTCACTGAGATTTCTCGTGCTGAGCATTTCATTTACAAAATGTTAAATTACATTATGTAAAATTGATGTGCTTGATGAAAAAAATAAAACAATTCTAAGGTGCGGTGTTTTAAGTGCAGTTGAGTGGTTTCGGTGTTAGTCTGTATTTGGTGTTAATATATTACTATTTCATATCTCCACATGTAACGTATCCAATGTTTTATTTGATTTTTAAAATTATTATGGTTTTGATTTTTAAAGGATAGTGTGATTTTAGTACCAAAATATGAGAATTTTTTTTGTCCAAATGTTGTGTTTGTGGTTCCTTGTTGTAAGTGTTTTTACTCTGAGATCTTCTGTTTTTAATGTGTGATTGTTGTTATTTCGTATTTTTTTGTATTTATGAATGTAAATTAGTATTGTTCTAGAGTATAATTGTTTGCCTGGAGAATCCTGAGATCTACCTAGTCAGGGGTAGCCGGCCCTGCTTGGGCGCGTCATGACCAGGATCAGATAGAGAACCACCTCATCCAGTGCTCCTACTTATAGCACTGGACGTGTAACCTCCAGAAGAGATTGAGCGTACTTTGAGCCAGTCATATTTACAGTTTTGTGCAAACAGGTATCCAGAACCACATCTGTCGAGTATAGTCATGGTGTTTGACAGAGTGATTTGGAATACCCTTATAATATGCAGGGTCTTTATTGTGAATAAGCCAATGGTGAAAGAAAGTAAGTCTAAAGTCATGGTGTTTGAAAGAGGGAGTACGAAAACAATGTTCAATATAGTTGTGAATGATGGATACTTGGAGCAGGTTGATGAGTTTGTGTATTTGGGAAGTATGTTTACGAGAGATGGAAAGACTGATAGGGATATTGAAAGAAGGGTGAATGCAGGAAACTCCATTAACGGTTTTAGTATGTTTGAATGGAAGCGAAGCTAGCAGTCCACGATAGAGTACTGATTTCAACCCAAATGTATGGCAATGAGGCATGGAACTGGCATAGGAAGAATAAAAGTAGACTGAATTCTATAGAAATGTGATACCTGAGGTCTATGGATGTGAATGAAGCAAGGAGTGCGTGCCAAGACCGAGTTGTCTGGAAGTCCGTCCTCTCTGCCTACCCCTGCGGAGAAACGGCATGATGGTTAGTTCAGTTTAGTCGTTATACTAAATGATATTAAAACAAGAAGTAATTCAGTCAGCCGTATTTATACCGAAAGTACCCAAAATAGGGAACTTTTTTTATATTTTTATATTTGAAGTAGAACTTTAAACACTTTTCAAGACAATGGGACAATGTTTATATGTGTGTTTAATTTATTACATATTTATTTTGGTGTAAATCTTTGAAAGGGGAAGTTAGAGAAGAGTTTTATTTTACATTTAAAATGCGTACATTTTCTTTATCCTATTTCCATCTACCTTCGCCTTTAGGATTTAAGTGGAATTGTACCTTGGTCACATATTGAAATAGGCGTGCAAGAAATAACAAGCCTAAAAGTCCACCTATCCACTCGTATTACTACGTAAAAATATAAGTTTCTGTCAAACAGCGTGTATAAATCGGTGAACCGTCGAGCAATGCCTTTACAGCGTTAAACGCGGCGAGGTTTTCTGGTGTAATATTTAACAGGCGAGGTCTATAAAAGTGTTTGGGAAGCTCGCCACGTCTCCTAGTTTACCATTGGCGCTGGAAGTTACACTCCAGTCGCTCTGGTTCCGACAGCCCGTCGGAGTTCCTTCAACAGATTTCAATTTTTCCTTTAATATGTGTTCCGCCGACGAAATGACACATTTCGGGCGGATTCCTAGACGTTCCGTGAATTCGGAATTGATTTGTCGGGCCAACAGATGTTGCTCTAAACGCGCGAGACTTTTCTTTCTTTTATAAAGTGAAAAACTACATCGAATGCTCCGCAATATCTTCCGGCCCCCCCGATCCGCCGATCCCCCGATCTCCCCAATCTTCCCCCCCCCCCCCCCGACCGCCGATCACCCCAATCCGCCCAATTCCGCCGAGAGAAATATCAACCCAAGTTTTATCCTCTGTAAAAACAATAAAAAGAGATATTTTTGTCCCAAAAACAATTTCATATTATTCCGCATCGTTCTAAAATCGATTTATTTCCAATTTTAAACATCTTCTCTGTAATATAGAAGAGCCCAGTAAGAAAAGCGTGCATTGTATTACCTATTATTACGTTAATATTTACACACGGACCTACCTCGGTTGTTCCTAATATCACGTTACCAGCCCGACGCGACGTGAACACTGAACACTGAACACTACTTCTACGACTCGTTCTTGTGTTCAACAGCACGGCTGTGGAATGATCTGCTGGCCTTTGTGTTTCCTCCCTCCTATAACATGGGTCTCTTTAAAACCCGGTTCACTCCTTCTTATCCTCCTATAGGCCGTGAGGGAAATTATTTCCTTCAGGGCCTCCTGTGTGGAGTTATTGTAATTTTTTTCACTGATTTGAATATTGTTGTATTGAGAGTGTCGCCTAATCGCTATACAAATTTCTAAAAAATTCTATCATTTTTAGATGCTTTCTCAAATATTCGTTTCATTTTCTCGAATAAGTGGTTTCATAAACTTAATGTATCTAGAAAGACTCTTGTCTAGAACGTCGAGTGGCTATTTTGTACACTATTACACCTTGCTGACTTCCAAGTTCCCAGTGAACAAGCTGTTAGAACAGTGAGTAGTGTGTTGTGTGTTGTGTCGGGAATGAGGCGGTGTAATATTCAAAGCGGACTCGGCAGAAGGTAGAAGATAGAAGGTAACATCACAGAGCGAGTATTATAATCCTGGTCCGGAGCGCTGGAGGCTGCGCTCCTATGGGATTAATTTATCACTACAGAATGACGACACTCAGTCTTGTTGCGATGTCGACTTCATTGCTAACTTTTACATTAATTTGGAACCAACTTGCTCTAATATATTATTATAACTCTTCTCAAAAAATACAATAGACAATTACCTCGCATAATCATAATACAAGAACAAAGCAAATAAACAAGCTGAACGTATCGAAATGTAATAATACTACCTTTGAAAAGATAAGCTCTGAAATTTTAGTTGTAAAGTTATACAACAAACTTGCACCTAGTAGTATCAAACAAATTTAAAAAATTAATTACTGCATTAAATGCAGCAAAACTTGGCTTAGGGAATTATCAGAAAAAGAGCTGACTAGTATTCTTAAAACATCATCATAGTTACTGAAAATGCCCTACAAAAACCTTCAAGTTATTTGAATATGGAAGTCGCTGAAAACCAAATTCCCAAAATGACCAAACCATGTTGGCCTCAGCACAGGATCTCCTAGTTTATTATCTTCTAAAAGTTTTTCTGGAAATACCTGTTTTTTTATATTTATGCCTTACACCTTGTATCGGGCGATAGTTATAAAAATAATGTATTAACATAATTATATTGTCGGCACCTGTACGGGGCTGGGACAAAGCGAAAAATAAATGTTTAGTATTTGCAACTGGCCCGGCTCCAGTATCCAAAAGACACGTTACTTTGTCAATTTATTTTTGTGCAAATAATAAAATATATTGTGCAGGTGGCGGAGAGTGCCCCGTCACTGCTTTTTTTAACAATGACAAAATAAACTAAAACTCGAGGCAATGCGGTGCGAGGGAGATAGGTGTTATCGGATAAACTTTTGCGACGCTACTGGTACCGAAATGTGCCGATAGCGTCGCGAAATCCCAAACAGAGCGCTCGGATTAGCGCCTGGCTGGTGGTACAAATAGACTGCAAAAACGGCTATTTATCAGTCGTTTGAATGTCGCAGTCAGTTGAATGCGCCGAAGTGGACCAGGGTTACAACTCTACACAAAGACACAAACATTCCTCTGATAAAGGAGCTAATTGTATCACATTCTACGCCGGTCTAGCCGGGAATGAAAATCCAACCATTAACTCTCTCACTCAATATAGCGAGAATAAAATCACCAAATACAAAAGACCGAAAACAATCCTCCGTAAGGAGTAGGCATTTAAAGAAAATTAATAATTCCTGCCCCAAGTCGCAGTAGAGTTTAAAGTTTCATTTCACATCACCATAAAAAAAACCCTCCACGTAAAGTTTCAATAGAAAATCAATTTTTGCAATTATGTTAGAGTCAGTATTTATCAGTCAGCCAGCAACTCTCGCCCCGACAACACTTCTCTACCTCGACTGCCCTAACTCTGCTTCTACCAACTTGCCTTCTTCATTTACCGCTGCACTCACCCAAATTCGAAGTTATTGATTTAACCATTTACGGAACATATCTTAATATAAGTTTATATTCATAAGTATTACAAAACAATATGCATAATGACTGCCTCAACACAGGCTAGCCTAGTGAAGCGGGTTATCTGAAAGTTATAACTATCCATTTCTGTTCTTTACATATTACCTACTGTTATTATATTATTTTCTGTTTTCCATTTTTATATATCTACTTTATAAACCACTATACACTTACATTATTATATTATGCATCAATTTTAGTTACATTTAAACTTAATTGCAATAATGATATTATTATTATTATTATACAGATAGAAGGAATGCGTAATGTGTATAATACCGCAGATGGAAAACTAAATCTGAGACAAGCTTCTTTGCATATTAAATTTTCCTAGTGTTATTTTTTCACTCCTCTCCCTCGCGATATTATGCTCAGTTACAAAAACTCCAACTAAATTATGTATCTAAACGTCTCTTTTTAAATCTAATCCATTACTCTTCCCGCGGATTTGCATTTCCTTGCTTCTGAATCTGTGTTTTTTTAGCCACCCATACATTTCCTTTGACACAATCCCCCGCATTCGATCTCCTCGCAGTTCCGGGTTAAGCCGACACGCCCCGTAGTACTGTAAGGGGAAGGCAGAGAAAACTAAGCTCCACAAACGGTTCTTTCAACGTCGACATTTATTTATCTTGAAGCAATAATAAATTATTTATAAAATTTATGGTTTAATATAAAATCGTACTCAAAAATGGCCCTAAACATTACTTTGCAGTTTATAGGTTATACCATAAATGATTTATTTATAAATTCTATACGAGTAGTTTGTATAATATATATGGTATCAAAGAATAAAAATCATCAAATCGTAATCTTTAAACTTTATGAAATACATCCCATAATGTCTTAAAATCGGTGGAAGCAATTTTAAGTTTTTTACCAAAAATTCCATATAGTATTTCATATAGATTTTAGAAGATTGCTGTTTGAGGATAATTGTCTTTTGAATCCTTATACATTTTCCTAATTAGACATATGGATTTTACAGATAAATCACTCATGGTATTTCTTGAGTTAGCAACCTTCCAAAGTGTATATTTTTGGTTGCTGACCGTTTTATGACCGTCAAATCGACTATCAGCGCACTTTTGGCATTTGGACGGTCTCCATTAAACGTCGATTCTCCGCCCGTTTCATCTTTTGATCAAATTCTGAACATTTGAAACCATAACGATTATTCTTAAATTTGAAACTCCCCAAGCTCGTCATGCTAGTTTGCTTATAACATTGTTTTTTACTTGACAGCCTTTTCGGACTTCGAAGCCGTTATCAAATAGTGACCATTAGAAAACCCTTAATGGAGGAGAAAATAAACTTTAAAGTACCTGCCACTTGTAGTTATTGTTTTTAGCTGACCTTCTACTGATAGTTTATTGTAAGATATTAATTAAATATTCGATTATGTCTGTGTTTTCGACCGGTCAGTTGCATCGAACGGTCATGGCTGAGTTGACATCGCGTCTGAGCTCCGCCCAGGCGTCGTGAGTTCAATTCCTAGGCTAGCTAAATCCTCCATCACGATGCAAGCAACATATTCCGCTTACTGTGATGAATAGTAGGAGATTTTCAAATATTTTCAGGTTATTCGTTATATGGAAACGTTTGTCTTTCTTTAAAAAATATATATACTGTCGAACTCGGTTATAACGATCGCGAGAATGGCGAGTTCACGGCTATTATATATATTTTTGTTACGGCTTATTTTCATAGAATGGTTAGCTGTTATAACGGGGACGTTTTAATGATAATTAACACAGCACAATTTCTAAATAACAATCTTTGCCTTCTTTTTTATAACAAATAATGATATCCTCACTGGGATTTTCCGTGCTGAGGATTTCATTTACAAAATATTAAATTACATTATAATAAATGTATGTGCTTGATCGAAAAAATAATTATTGTAAGGTGAGGTGTTTTAAGTGCAGTTGAGTAGTTTCTTTGTTAGTCTGTATTTGGTGTTAATATATTTTCTATTTCAGATATTTTTAATTTCAGCTTTCTATGTAACGTATCCAGTGTTTTATTTGATTTTTAAATTTATTATGGTTGTTGTGATTTTTTAAAGGATAGTAGGATATTTTAGAAGAGTTTTTTTTGTCTAAATGTTGTGTTTGTGGTTCCTTGTTGAAAATGCATACATAGATCGTTGGGTGTGAAAAAAAAACAATTCTTCAAGTAAGTAAAAACAGACAAAGGTGGCGACATAGCGCGCGGCTGCGGGAATTTTCTTAAAATTTCCGTTAGAAACGGATTAATATAAATAGCAGTACCCATGTACGATTTAAAAAACATATATTTCTGTATAAAGAGCAGATTTTGTCGGTCCTCTCGTGCTCATTGTAACCAAGTTTCGCTATATTTATTTATTTTTCTATAAATGTGTTTTTAATGTGGAGTAACCACTTTCAATAAATAGATGCATCGCGCCAAATCCCCGCAAATATAATTAATTCAGAAAAGCTTTGTCGGTAATTGAGAGCTTTAACGATATAAAAACAAATACAAATGAAATGTGTGTATATTCCTCTCTCGCCATAACGATAGCGGTAACGACGGAATAAATCCGCGGGAATATAAACGCGATTTGCATTCGAATCGCCTGTTTGAATATCGCGCTAATGACTATTATATTGCCCGCATTATTGCCGCGGGGCGTGCGGGCGGTAGGGGACCGCGGGTAGTCCGCTCGATTCCCCTGCGTAGTGCTCCGTGGTATTCCGTTGGGCTCTCTACCCACTGGCAGAAATTATAACCATAATTATAATAATAAAAATAATAATTTGTCAATAACTTATTTTACATTTGTCAATAAGATAATAAATATTTTTAGCAATTGGCTAAAAGGTCACTGCTCAGCTATACATTCCGGAGTCCGGAGTGCAGCTGGTTTTCAGCAGTGCCTCTAGAAATCAGGAACAGTTAAAGTTACAGATCGTTCATAAAATCTCTACACTTCATTTTTTTTAATGATTTTTTTTTTATTATCGGAAAATATAAAATTTACAAAAAAATATATAAAATCACTATCACTAGTAAGCATTTCATTATTTACCAAATATAATACAACCATTGGCTACAGAACTTCTTGAAGCACTGCAGCGATGTCGATCTTCGAATAGACAGCGGTTTATTCCAAAGTTTTGATGAAGACTACCTGTAACTACCCTATTCTCCATAGAAAAAAAAACACTTGGTAGTGTGCCAATAAAAATTAAACAAAAGCGGTAATTTTGCTTCATCATTGACGGCCTTCATGGTCGAGGGGTAAGACTCTCGACTACGAATCCGAAGGTAGCGGGTTCAAATCCCGGCGTGCGCAAGTAAATTTTATTTAATTGTGTTGTTTCACAATTAATTAATTAAAAATAATATATGGTATATTTGCGCACGTTCCAGAGTGGAAGATACTCTCAGTATCGCCCTGGTGAAAGACCACCATTCAGAATTAAAACGTTGCTTGAAATGGCTTTTAGCCGTGTTTGGTGACCAGATCTGAATAGCCAGGAATTTCCCTACCTTCCTCTCCCCCTTCTCCTTCCCCTCCCCAATACCTTCAGCCTCACAACATTCCCCAATTGGGGATGCCATAGTCTCATTGTCTCCAGACGGTTGGGAGCAGTTGGGACTCTTGTGCGGTATTCATATAAAAAATTTTTAAAAATCACAAATTTTTATGCTGACCAGGTTTCGCTTACACTCGAGCATCAACACAGCTGTATAAACGAATGTACTATAATTGATCAGTAATCACATAGCGTAGTAAGAAAGTTAGCAAGAAGGTGAGGGAACACAAGCGAGATATAATATTTTTTTGATTGTTGACAGGAAGGTTATTTATACTGCCGATAGCTAGCTATAATTTTACGGATATTTATCTTATTATCCTATTAAATATATATTATAGGTATAAGTTGAATTTTGGAAGCAACTTATGGTTTAATAAAGTTTTGTTTTCTATATTTAGCAGTGCAGTGCACTCCGTAAAGGCTGAAAAGCTGTGCCTTCCCCGATAAAAACAAACCATAAAAATAAAATTAAAATGTACGGCAAACTTCTGATCAAAACGTATTTATTCAATGGTGGTCGGGAACCAGTAGGCTAATTTATTCGGTTATTTTCAAATATTCATACCCAAATTTGAAAAACTACACACAGCCTACCTTCGATCATAGGGCAATGTACGCCACTACTATTTAGGGTATTTTATTCAAAACTTGCTGAACCTTCACTTACGGCCATTTCTACGTAAAACAAAGGAATCAACTTACGTTAAACCTACAGAGAAACAAGTAAGCATTTCGTTTTTCTATGGAAATTTTGCGAATTACGTAGAAACGTTGATGTCCGGTGCTAATAAATCTTCCCATCCTTTATTATAACATACTCGTACATAGATAGTGTCAAATTGCTTGCAGCTTTTAATTCTATTTAGCAAAATACGTATGCATATTTAATTTACTTCACCGAATTTTTGTTACATTACTTGTGTTCTTTGATAAAAGATCTTAACTAGATTCAAAACCATAACCAAGGAAAGGAAAAATGACAAACATTTGGTCATAAACAATTTACTAAAGTTCCTTTTTGTACTTACTGAATAAAATATATTTAATACGTTATTAACTATTTGCTGCGCCCTCTCCGGGCTGCATCCGTGAGTTTCGTCGTCGGCTCATAAAGCTGAGTGATACGTAACTCAATATTATCAATATTACTCAATAATGTTATCTTCTTTTTAGTACTCAATTTTAAACCCATTGTTTTCCTTATTGCACCAACCAGTACCTATCAAACATATATACATAATTGTTTACTCTATAATATTTGTTTTTCTCATCTCTTCATAAGTAAGTTCATAAGTTTTTTTCTGTACGTTCTTCACATCTCTTTATACTTAATTATTATACTTTTTTCTACCTATATTATATTGCCATACTATGTCAATACTTGCTTTTTTCCTTTTTGTTTTTGTATAATGGCACTTAATATGAAATAAGCGTATCAATTTGACTGTCCTTAAACGGGATTTGTTCCTAGTTGGGCAGTCAAAGCTTTCTTTCATTTTATTGTTTAATAATGTGTGTCTTTCAAATAAATATTATATTTATATCAAAATACTGATTAGAAATTCGCTGGAGAAATTAACGGAACGGAACCGCGCAAAATCAGTGCGTGGTCCATAATTGCGGAGGGGACGGGGGGGGGAGTTATACAGGCCCAGGACCACAAATGGACGATTATAAAATGAATATTTAAATGAAGTTGATAATGTGCCCCGAGCGGCCATAATGCACTGGCGACTGGTGGTAAAGCACCTGATCAGCGAACACAATCCTCGGCTTAATTCCCAGGGTTATGGCGTTCTCCTCCATAAAGGAGGATTATCTATCCACGTTCTACACTTGTTCTATATTTACTGAGAAACGTGCTTTTGGGATGACGTGTCTGTGGGACTCGTGTTTGTTAATTACTTTGCTAATTGTGGAGGAAGCATTGTACACTGTAGGAAAAATAAATCTAGAATTAGACGTTCCTTATCTATTGCTAAGTGATTTTTTTTTCTTCTTACTTCACTCCTATTTTTTTTATGGCTTTCACCCATGAAGGGTGATCTTGGCCATGTTTGATCAGTTAGATTTTAATAGTACAGATTGTTCTTAAAATTAGTTACTTTTAAACAGGATATAATATTTGGCAAATAAAATCGAAGTAAATAAGTTACATTGTAAATTTATGAGTTTTTAATCCCCGATGACTTAAATTGGACTGCCATTTTAATAAATAAATTTTGCTAATAAATAGTTAATTTGGGGGGAATTAAAACTTAGAAGACAGGGAATACTGGTAGGGAGTTCTATTTTAAGTTTTACCAATTCATACATAAAGTTTGTAAATTGGTCATCGATAGTTAAACACTCAAAGAAATTTTGGTCCAGTCTATCTTCTGACCCACAATCACATTAAGGCGAGCTGACTATGTGGAATCTGGCGAGATGACTAAGGCAAGAAGTGTGACCTAGTCTCATTCGAGTTATGAAGGAAATATATTTTTTTGTCATGGAAGTGTGTTTATGAAACCAGTGCTTGACAGGAATAAAAGGTTGTATTAATGAGTACTGTTGACTATTTGTTAAAGATGATATTTTCCACTCAGAGGACCATTGGAGTTTATATTTACATTTTAGAATAGGGAAATAGTTTCTAACTGTAAAAGGAATATCATTGAACGGACCGTGAACAGTGGCTTCCTTAGCAAAAGAAGTTCCTTATACCGAAAAGGTTGGGTATTTTGCTGTTAAATTAAACCCTTGAGCTTTGTATTAAAATCATTAATATACTCCAGGTTAACAATTAATCTCGTTAAACGCGGAGCCATATACTAATACGACAATACGATGCCAAATACCACAATTCTAAGACGGTATACTAGAGACATGTTTAACCGTTAGAGTGCGGTGCAGCGCTATGACGCCGCAAGCGTTAACCACGAAAATTGCGACGAAGCGCTTAGGCGCTGCGTTCTTCAGTATGCATTTGTTGATCCTTACAAGAGCACATGTTCCATTTGAGAGCGGTATATTGCAGTTGGCGTATATCTTGTAAACTAACTATGTTGTTTGTCCTGTTATAATAAATTAAAACGATATATTTCACCATGTCGGATCTTAGTTCTATCGCGGATGATGTATCAAAGGATGGCGACATTACGGATGATGAGCCCTTCGATCTGATAAATGGAGACGATGATAGCGGAAGTGCGATTATTGGCCATCGCAATAATAGAATTCGAATAGAAAGTGAATTTTCCTCATATGAGCCCGCTGTAAGACGGAACTATGGTACATGACCTTTGCACGGGAAAACACAATTGTGAAGCGACATAATTTTCTATTTTTTTCTTCTCTTTATATTTAGCATAGTTAGTTTTTTATTAGATGCATGGAATACAATTCTTTTTACGTTTAATATCAAAAAGAAACATTAAGTTTAG
>JAHDVE020002551.1:0-114445 GCA_022606495.2 Halesus radiatus | reverse complement strand
ATAATTTTTTTGTAAATCTATATATAGGTAAAAGCTAATGGGCATCTAAATAAAAACAAATAAAAAAAATAAATATGTTATTTTTTTAGCATTTCGCGATTGAAAACGGGTTAAAATTATCTCAGACAGTTATTTGACATTTCGCCGTAATTTGTTGCTAATAAAAATCGTTTCATCTGTATTTATAAAAGAGTTAAAAGATTTACGACCTTCTCGGTAAATTCGACACCGATCGTTGCGAGTGTATTTGCGGTAATTAATGTGAGAAAGATGAAGTTGGATTAAAAATACGTGTAATTTATTCCGCAGTTAAGATATTTCAATCAAAACGTTGTAAACATCACATTACTTGAGCATTAGTTCGATAATCCGTTAATTAAGTTTGTTTATTTACAAAAATTATGTATTTTTCATTATAAAATTATTCAAATATTTGAAACACCGTGAAGCATTTTTATTTTATAAAAGAATCCATAGAAATATGCAGATTTAAAAATGGAATATATTTTTTTAATGTTTTTATTGCCGTTACAGTTTTTGTATAGTACCTACCGGCAATTAATTTTTAAAAATTCGTTTTAACAGGAAACCGTGACTTAAATTTATAATATAACTGGTTGATGTGTACCCGGCCTTGCTCGGGATTTTTTGGTGTGAAGTTGTTAATTCTTGCTTGTCGTTTGGGTGCCGTAATTGATTTTAAAGCGAAAGTAATGCATTTTGACGACTATTGCTATCTCTGAGCAATTAAACAAGTTGATAATTTTATTTTAGTCCAAACAATACATTTTTCAAAATAAAAAAATTCTTAAGTAGGTACCTACTATTGTTTTCCATTTTGAAAATATTCTACCCAAAAAAACCTTCTTCTTTTGAATATGTAATCATTGGCTAACCAGAGTGGTATATCTATGGGCTAACCTCAATACAAAATGGCGGTTCAATGTTTTTCTTACTATTTTTCAAACGTTATAGCAACTGTTTTACATATTGTATTTCACTAAAACTACCCTCTTAACCTTTCCGGTACTAATAAGGACAAATAGTGCTATTTTCAGCGAAACCGGTCCAGTAATTTTCGAGAACATTAAGGACAAACAAACTTATAATGTTACATTGATTTTTATATATCTTGATAAAGTATATATTCGACACCTTCCCGAGTACTTTGCTTGAAACGGCTCTAGTCGTGTTCGTTGACCAGAACGTAAAATTGAGTAAACACAGATACACATTCATTTTCATAAATAGAGATATAATTTTTTATTATGAAATTATTCCAATATTTGAAACACCGTGCTTCATTTATGTTTTATAACAGAATTCATCAAAATATTCAGATTTAAAATTGGAATACATTTATTATGGTTTTTATTTTTTAAATATGTTTTTAATTCCGTGACAGTTTTTGTATAATGCCTACCTATCTATAGATAAAGAAGCGTAGGCATTTATTTTTTTAAATTTAATTCAACAGGAAACCATGACACAAATTGACAACATAATACATTCAAAATAACCCCACGACAAACTCACGTTCTAGTAATTAATTTTGGTAATTTTCATAATCATAGAAAGTATTTAGTTTCTATTTTGATCAAATTGTTTCTACCCGGCTTCACCCGAGTTTCAAATTTCTTAATTTTTTAAACTTATTGAACACTGTGCAATCTGGCCTGATTATTTTAGAAAAAAAAATTCTGTACCAAAGAAAAACATATTGCATTAATCTAGGAATTTCAGAAAGAAAAAAACTGTACAAATTTCTGATAAATACATATTAAAATGTTACGTTGAAAGCTTTACAGCTGATGATGAAAACGAAATTTGGGAATAGTTACGTTGACCTTTTGATAATTCTAGGTGGTACAATCTGTGCAAAATTCACGACATCAGAATGTTTTGTTCAAATAATAAATTAAACTTGTATACCTATTCTATAAGACGGGCGGAAGGATTTCACCACCTCCGAGAAAACTACAATCGTCAAGTAAATTTAATCAAAAGAATATCAAGGTGTTAAAAAAATATATTTACTTGACGGGTAGCGTTATGAAATAGATAACATACGCTATTCGACGAATAGCGCTATTTGACGAATAGTGCTATTTGACAGTTTACTTAATATTCTAATTCAGCGTACTGCATACATCAAATTATTTCTACGACTTAAATCGTTATTAGATATGTACACATACATATTAAAGTATAATAATGATTGAAACAATTAGAATTATTAGAGCAATCAGCAATCACTGGCAGTTGATTGAGCCGGATCTAAGGCCCGCAGTACCTACGTACTGATGAAGGTACAGGACTGAGTATACCAGAATCTATAATATGATAGTTACAATTACACCGTATCAATTATTCCGTAAATATAGGAGTAGGTAATGTATGCAGTCGTTACTGTATAGAGTCGTTCATATGAGACGTTCACCGGTTATTTGGAATCATGGCAGGCGTAGACAATCTTTAAAAAGTATCGGAAAAAGCCATGTTAAACTAAATAAGATGTGTATCCTACATCTTTCGGATTAATAACACAGAAATGTTATTGATTTTATAAGAAATTTTAACTGTACCTTCTAAATTAAATTAGCTCTGGTAGTACGCACGGATTTTACATTTCATCAACGAGAAAAGTAATTTTTAAATTTTTCAAAAAAATTTTGTAGAACTAAAAACTCAGAAAAAATCAGAAATCAGAAAATAAGTCGAAAACGTAGAAATAGTCGATTATCATCAGACAATAAACTACTCATCCACACGACGACAATAAGGCCGGGCTTTACATACGCTGCACCCATTTGGGGATACGCAGCTCACACTCATATTACCAAACTACAAACCCTGCAAAACAAAGTCATTCAACTAGCGTTTAAAGTGTTAAAGGTGTTTTTTTTAATTGTTATATTTGAATTAGTAAGCGCGTATTACGGTTCGTTCAACCTTAAAAAAGAAGAGTTTCTCTGAGAATATCAAATATCAAATCTGCAATATCAAATATTAATAAAATATTGATAAATGTTAATAATTTTCTGGTTGTGTTTCTCGATAGCTTACAGTCCAAGTGTTTGACATTTACATTTGGGTCAGGTCCCAAGAGCCCGAGTGCTCCGCAGGTGTTTGTGCGGTCGCTGCACACATTCATATACCGACGCCCGAGCAATCTTATAATCTTTGTTTAATTATATGTTTGATGTGGGTTGCGATTTATAATTTATCGGCAACGGCTAACCTATAGAGCTTTTATTGTTAGAAATAAATGTACTATTTTACGTGAGTCAAATCAAAATCATAATTGACGATTGAATCGAATTGGTGAAAAAAAAAGAAACAGAAACACAGTGTTTTGAATTTTATTTATTTTGTATTTAATGTAAATCAAATTTAATAAGTTTTTTTATTATTGTGATGGCAGTTTCGGATATTTTCAAACTGTGGTTATTCCACGTTGAGGCGATTTATTTATATTATTCTATCTAACCTCCATAGTGGTGGGGTAAGGCTCTCGTCTACGAATCCGAATTCGCGGGTTCAAATCCTGTCATGCGCAAGTAAATTTTGTTTAATTAATTTGTGCTGTTTCACAATTAATTAATTTAAAAATAATATATAGTATATTTGCGCACGTTCCAGAGTGGAAGACACTCTCAGTATCGCCCTGGTGAAAGACCACCATTTAGAATTGAAACGCTAATTGAAATGGCTTTTAGCTGTGTTTGGTGACTAGATCTGAATAGCCAGGTATTTGCCCACCTTCCTCTTGCCCCTCTCCTTCCCCACCCCAATACCTTCAGCCTCACAACATTCCCCAATTGGGGATGCCATAGTCTCACTGGCTCCAGACGGTTGGGACTCTTGTGCGGTATTCATGTAAAAAATGGTGCTCATCGATTCTACATTTCGTAAAGTACTAACATTTGGAATCAGTTTTTCCCGCGTTAAACGCAATGTTTACTTAATTGATTTATAATGACGTGAAAGCTATTGACATGTGTTATATATTGTTAAGGTCTAAAAATACTGAGAAAAACGTAAAAAACAGCAATGGTGAATTTAATTTACATTAAATTTGAAAAAATAAGAGGACTTTTACGAATTAAACACAAAAACAATTAAATAACCAACTGTTTTAACATCCCTTTCGGACCGTACGTATATTTAAAAATACATAGATCTTCAAATTTTTTTCCTACCTGTCTAAAGCAAATAAAAATGGTTATTTTTGGTTTACCACAAAAATAACAAATTACATCTAAAAAATAGTAAAACTCCTAAAAGGCGTATGCAATATAAAAAAAAATAATTTATTTGCATATCTTAAAAAAATATCTATGAATAGAAAAAATCACTAGATATGTGTGTTGTGGGCGTGTCCGTGTGCCCGATGTAAGTTCAATTTTTCATATTTTCTGGTTAGTTTTTTCGTAAATAATGACGTGTAAAAATCTCAATTGGAAAAATAATAATAAAGGAACCGGTTCCGAGGTAATTATGCAGCCTTAAATTATGCAAATAATCTTCCCCATCTTCAAGACAAATTGTCCATCTGAACTACCGTTTTAATGGGCCAGGGAATCGTTTAAAATTTAATTCTCGAGAGCATAGGGTGATCCAGAGAGAACGATAAGTTACATTGCAAAATAAAAGATTTTTAAAACTTTAGATCAAATGATTCCTAGCTGTGTAAATGTTACCCTCTGAAATAAAAATAAACTGTATTAAAACTAAACAATTAATAAATACGAGGTGTGTTCAAAAGAAAAGGTGAATTTTGAATTTTCGCGGGCTGTGTACATTCGTTTACCGATTTTTTTTGTTATGTTGGTACACATATGTTTATCATATGTTAGCATTACCAGCCATTTTGGATCATTGGTTTGTTTTTGACAACTGGAAAGGTTAGTCACGTTTTTGGGTGTTCTTCGGTTTTTTATTTTTTATTATTTTAGTAAAAAATCGTAAAACATCGATTTTTTTGATTTTTTGAACAAATGCTTATAAGGACATAGAAAGCAAAGCAAATCTAAAATTTCAGTTTAATCGGACTCATGATGCCCCACAAAACGGCCATCAAGTTCCGACCAAAACTAGGAAATTCCTCAATAGGATTAACAATTATTAACAATTTTTTTCTAAAAAGAATCAATTTTTGAATTTTTTGAAGAAAAGCTGATGAGGACATAGAAAATAAAGTAAATCTAAAATTTCACTCCAATCGGACTGATGATGTCTCAGAAAACGAACCTAAAGTAAAAAATCGAAGAACACACAAAAACGTGACTAACCTTTCCAGTTGTCAAAAACAAACCACTGATCCAAAATGGTTGATAATGCTAACATATGATAAACATATGTGTACCAACATAACAAAAAAAAATCGATAATTGAATGTACACAGCCCGCGAAAATTCAAAATTCACCTTTTCTTTTGAACACACCTCGTATATTGAAAACTTGGCTAGTTGAAATATGCTATTTGTATTAGATAATAAGGAAATATTGTTTTATGTATGATTTATTGCTGTCGTTATATATTTTTGCAGAAATATTTTTGAGTAAGATTGAAGAGAAATATTTACGTTTTAAGTTAGTTACTACAAATGTTTTTTATGTTTTTATTTTATATAGCCATATATATTTTGTAATTTAAAAAAAAAATTTAATGTAAATCAAATTTAATAATGTTATTATTAAGTTCTGCAAGTATTTTTAGTTGTTATTATTGTGACAGCTGTTTCGGCGTTTAAGCCCATTTTCAAACTGTATTGAAAATGGCCTTAAACACCGAAACAGCTGTCACAATAATAACAACTAAAGATACTTGCAGAACTTAATAATAACATTATTAACTTTGATTTACATTAAATTAAAAAAAAAATTAAATGGAGTTCTACGAATTAAACACAAAAACAATTATTATGTTTTGTAACCTTATCTGAAAAAAAATAGTTTTGAATAACAAGCTCTTGTTAGACAAACTACAAAAAGTAGTTTATCTGGACTTTTTGGATTGTATTTTTTCTTTTGTAAAATGTAAATAAAAAAAAAATAAAAAAAATGAAAAATGTGTGGTTTGTAAAATTGATAGCTTTGAAATATTATACTTAATTAGCCATCACTCCGTTTCCCGAAGGGGTAGGCAGAGATAATGGACCGCCAAACAACTTGGCGTACATTCCTTGATGCATTCTCATCAAATATCGTCTCATACATATTCTCCAGTTATCTTGACATGACAGTCTTATTGATCTTACATATCAATATGCTTTCTTGAACAAATGATCAAAACATAAAGCTTTATTGCTACTTGTATAATACCAGTATGTGTTGTATGGAATTTACTGAGATTATGTAAGTCTACCGTCTTTCTTTTTAATTTTTATAAGTAATTATTTTGGATGTTGTACATCCTGTCTTATCTAATAATATCTTTAAAAATGCATTAAAACGAAATAAAGAATTGAATTGAATCAATTTACTTGGTGTGTCTGAGGCTTGGGAGTAGAAACCTCTTAGGTGAATTAGCGACACCAATTTTTTTACATATCGGCACAGATCACCCTTATAACACTATTCGATTTTCTATGTTTGTTCCAAGTTTTTTGGTCCACCGTGCTCGTATAGGACTAGGTATGGGATGTTGAGATGCGGGATGCTGGTAGCTGGTTGAACGATAGCTCCCGTTTAGCGGAGCCTGCCGAGGTGATTATCTCGCGAGATGCGCAAGGCGGCGATGTTTATCTAAGGGCAGGTAAAATAAGGCTATTATCTATGGGATATGTTAATACCATGTTATTTGTCTATGGAATAAAACGCAGTAGCTCTGTTTTACCCGTATTAAGTATTATAACTAACCGAAGACTTTCAAACTTTGATACATGATCCTTTTTCACGAGTTGGACTACATATTTACTTGATTAATATCAAAATATTGACAAACACTGCTCTAACATTTCTAAGATAATATTCAAGTTCTGTGAAAGTTCTATTCAAGCACTGTGAAACAACTCACCCATAATGGATAATAATAGTACTTGAATAGAATTTTTACAGAACTTGAATATTAACAAGGGCCAGTTGTTTAACAGACTGTCATATTTAATGTCGTCACTAATCGTCGATTAACCGCCATTGTTTTTTTTTTTTAATTTTTACGGTCTCTGTTAACTGACGATTCTCATTCAGAAAACGCTTTGTGATTTTTTTCTTGAGTTATTTGATTAGTCACTAATTAAGCTATCAAACACACATATCTAAATGCTGAAATGCCTAAAATCGGTGGTCAAAAGGGACACACCATTTGTTAAAATATTCAAATTGGCGCCAAGCGACGATTTGTGACGCTGTCAAATATGACAATCGGTCAAACAACTGGCAACTAGGCCTTAGGGAGACAATGAAAATTTTGATCACATCAAGAAAGAAATTGGAAGTGTGATAAATTTCATCAAAAATTAAAATTATATCAAGCGTACGAATAAGTCTACAGCATAGTTTCAGAAGGACGCATTTGCATGTTGTACTGCCGAAACCTATTTAGATTCACCGATTGGCTATCATCTTTATGTTTGCAAGCAGAGATTCGTTCTTCCCAACTTATCGATTGATCAATCTGAGGAACCGATCAGTCAAGTGTTTTGTTGAGCAGGGCCCTGTTCGCCTGTTTCCAATCATATTTTATCGTAGATTACAATCATCATCCCAATGAAAGCTTTACACGATTGTTTTTTTTTCATCCAGTTTCCATATGGGTTGTCACTTTCTATGGAATTTTCTATAAAATTTTCCGTTGAAAAAATGGATCGCCTGAAATCACCTGTTCATTGACAATAAAATGAGATCAAAGAAAAACTTCCAATGTTAAATTAACATAGATGTAATAATATTGTTTTTTAATCATGAATACACATGATTTTTTTTTAAAACTAATACATAAACCAACATTTTATATTTTACAAACGTATGCCCAAAAATAAGGGGGTAGCTTGATTTTTTCTAATGCCGCATGCGTGTCGTATATCGGCCACATTGCTTCATGGTAAATATACAGTATTAACCACAATAACATGCCCATTTCAAATTGATAAACAAAATTTAACATAAAAAATAAAAATAAATGTTATCTTTTTTTTATATTTTTCGTTGTTGATAATGACATCGTTCAAGTGTGCGCTTTTTGAATTCGCCAACGCTGATGCCATATTCGTAATATGTAAGTGAAAAAAAAAGAAGAAAAATCAAGAAAACTTAATTTGAAAACTATAATGCAATTGCAACGCGAAATTCAGAAAAAAAATTATAATTTTTTTTATTTTTTTTATTTATTTTACAAAAATTAATTAATATTTCGCGTCGTCGTTTTTCTGTCATTGACTGTACATGAAACGAACATACTATGGAATATTCTTGAAGCAAGCTGATGCAATAGAAAGGCGGGGCAAATCTCCCTAGGATGATGTTTGAATTAGCGCCAATTCGATCGGTTAAAATTTTTTTCTTACCGAATTTGCTGTAATATAAATAGAATTAGTTAGGTTATCTTCAATTTTATTTAAAACATTAAAAAAACATGCTTTTAACATTCAATATTTGGTTGTAAAATAATTCACAAACCGAATGATATTTGACATTTCGCTGACATTTTTTCACCCTGTTGACACTTTTTACAACTAATACTTTGTTGAGCGGAGCTCTAATCCGGTTGAATTAATCCCATATCTTGATCCTAAATTTGATAGTTACTTGATAGACAGTTGCATAGGGAAGAGCGTAGTTGTGCATTTGAGAAATTTTTGCTAAATTTTGGCTTAACAATTGCTCAGCAGGAATATGAACAACGGCCGTAACTGAACAAAACTGCAGATAAAAAGGTGTCCACGATAAAAATGACAATTTGTATTTATTCTTTCTGTCAAGTGGTCGAACAAAAAGTATAAGAATATATGCAAGCAAGAAACTGGAATATTAATCTTTCGAACGGAAGGTACCTGCCTAGTTCATCGTATTTAAATAAATCGCAAAGTCTCTCATGCGGGTATCATTTGGAAGGAAGAAGTATCAAAATCAAATCTTCATTTGAATTTAATTGCTAAAAATCAATGCGAGTTCCAAACAATCTGGGAATTTTAAGGTCGTTAAAATGATTTGATTATGGATTAATTACCTGTCCATTAATTATTATTGACTACATGTAAAAAATCAGGCAAAAAATGCAATTTCATAATACCGTTACTGTATTTGTTTTTTTTATTGAGTCACCTTTGTGAAACATTTCCCGAAATATTTTTCCTCAAGGCGATGCAATGCCAAGTAATGCAAAATAGTGTTTTTTGGTTTGAATATTTGATGTCCTAGAAATATCACAGATGATTTAATTAAATACTGCAAGTAGAACTGTAGAATTTGGCAGCCACCTCTGGTCGGGAGTCCCAAAATATCTGAAAAAACCCTTGACTCAGAAACGGGCAGTCCGTTTGATAGATTCGCCTATCTTAACAAACGGGTTGCAATCTTTGGAGCACAGACGTCAGGTGGAAATGCTGTCCTTGTTCTACCGGCATTTTAATGGAAGATGCTCCGAGGAACTAGCCTCATTGATCCTTTCGGCACCGGTGCACAGTCGGGAAACACGCCAAACGCGCGCCCAACATTTGTACACGGTTGACATTTGTCACATGAGAACGGGTCGCTTCTACGATTCGTTCTTGTGTTGAACAGCCGGCCTCTGTGTTTCCTCCATCCTATAACATGGGTATCTTCAAGACCCAAGTTCACTCCTTCCTATCCTATAAAAGACTCTCCACACAGCATCCCCAAAGATGATATAGGCCTTGAATTATTTCCCTCAGGGTCTCCTGTATGGAGTTAATGTTAAAAAAAAAGAACACACCTTGGCTTTTCGTTTAAGTGTGAATTTTTTTGGTGTCTTTTTATAAGCCTAGAAAAAAAAATATCAGACCTAAAAAAAGTGCAAAATCTTCAACTAACGAAACCTTTTTCTTCTATTGTCAAATTAAGTTTCTTAGAATATGACCGAAAAACATTTTCATATTTATGTCTGAGATTTACAAAATAAAATAAAACCACAATGGTGATTTTTTTTTTCGTAAATCGAAACATGCGGCCGGTGTTAAGCGGGAATTTCAACCTTATCGTCACCTGCATAAGGAGTGCGTGATTTCGTTCGAATTTTATTAAGTGGATGGACACGTGATACGCACTCACAGATGACGTTAATTCAATTATTTTAGAAAAAAAACAACACTTTTAGTAATCGATGCTTTTAAATATTGATATGAATTGTTTGTTGGCGGATGTGTATATGGAATATGAAATGGAATAAATTATTATTGTAAGTTTAAAGTTCAAGTCCCTCAAAAAACTTATAAAAATACTGTGTATGTTAGTTTTACAAAAATTAATTGTATTTTTATTTTTAAATCTACGATAAAAATTTATTCCATTTCATATTCCGTGGTACACCCGTCAACAAACAAATTATTTCAACATTTAAAAGCATTACGTGCTAATAATGTTTTTTTTTCTAGAATATAAAAATTTGCGCCATCTGTAAAAGGAAATTAATTGATACATATTTCGCGATTTAAAAAAAACTGACAAAACATATTATTTTTGTACATCCAAAAAAAAATTCCGAGGCTGGGTACACATCTGACGGCCTGCATGGTCGAGTGGTAAGGCTCTCGACTACGAATCCGAAGGTCGCGGGTTCAAATCCCGGCGTGCGCAGCAAGTACATTTTATGTAATTAATTTGTGTTGTTTCACAATTAATTAATTTAAAATAATATATAGTATATTTGCGCACGTTCCAGAGTGGAAGATACTCTCAGTATCGCCCTGGTGAAAGACCACCATTCAGAATTGAAACGTTGCTTGAAATGGCTTTTGGCCGTGTTTGGTGACCAGATCTGAATAGCCAGGTATTCCCCACCTTCCTCTTCCCCTTCTCCTTCCCCTCCCCAATACCTTCACCTCACAACATTCCCCAATTGGGAATGCCATAGTCTCACTGGCTCCAGACGGTTGGGAGCAGTTGGGACTCTTGTGAGGTATTCATATAAAAAAAAAAAAACATCAGCTAGTAATGAATAAATTTCCAAGACAAGAAAAGCGTTCTTAAACATTCAAAAGTAGGTAATTTTCTAATAACATATCCCAAGTAGGTACCGGCTCAAAAAACAATAGAAAAATAAATTGGGGTCAAATTACAGATGGGTAATTGCATTTAGGCCGTTGGATGTTTTTTCTAGGCTCTCGCGGCTAACCGCATCGCTGCTTTTACATGTGGGTAGTGTCTATGGTCAATTTCTAGGAATTCAAGACAAAAAAATAAAATAGATTGCTTCGAACATTCCGTGCCGGGTTCGAATGGAATAATGATTATATCGAAATTGCTTTCGTCAATGATGGTTCATGAATGTACCCGGAGGAAGATTGAAGTTAAACTATTCGCAGGGGATTTGTGAACGTCTAATAGAGGCAATAATGATTGATATTGTAACGATAATTGCGATGTTTATTTCGATTTTAATGGACGAACGCAATTTTGTTTTTGATACTTGGAGTCAGAAGTTAAATTTGCTGCTGGATTCAAAGAATGGGATCGATTGAGAATCACCCAACCCCTGCTACTCTTCAAAGAAAAGTCGCAAAGGTGGCTTGGATATTTTATGAAGAATAAGATGTCACCCAAGAGATTCTGGTAAATGCTCCTGTAGTCTCCAGACTGGACTACTGCAATAGTTTGGATGCTGGTCTGCATAAAGCGCATTTGAACAGCAGCACGTCTAGTATGCGGTGTCATCAAATGCTGTCACATTACTCCTCTTCTACGTGATTGCCAACCCTGGCTTCGAGTCACAGAAAGCATTTAGTTTAAAAATTGCCGTATGGTATATAATGCAATGAAAGGGGCTGACACCATCATACTTGACTGTTCTCTGCGTGAGTGACAATCTTACTCAAAGGTAACTCACGCTCAGGTCAGCAAAGTTTGATGCGTCGAACAGACTGGTTGAACCCTCTCGTAGGAATGCTGCTAGATTTGGAAACAGAGTTTTTTACATATTGGGTCCATATTCTCGGAATGACCTTCCATTTGGTTTGAGGTCATAAAGCAATTTTGAAGCTTTTAACAAAAATCTAAAAACTTATCTATTTACAAGAGGCTACAAACTTGAACAAAATATAAAGCGTCCTCGGAGTGATTTTAATCAATAAATTGCTCTATTAGGAAATTTACAATTTATTATTATTTAATATTTACTAACGTTAGAAGTCCGACTATTGCAAAAACACCGGCGGAATTTCCAGAGGGGAGACGTCCTGTGGGCCGTCTCAGGCAAAGTTGGGGAAAGCTTCTCAAGAGGCTGTGCGAGTAGAGGCTCGACCTGCAATGGTCTGCTGTAGTAATTCAAGACAGGGGACGTATGGCGGCAACTTGTCGAAGTAACGGGTTCCCGATCCAGAAAGGACAAGGGAAATAAGAAGAAATGAGATGGGAGTCAGATTTGTTTGTTTGTTTACGCTTGATGGATCATTTCGAGAGTCAGAATAACGAAAGAATATGTATGAGACGATAAATGAATGTGAATGAAGTAAGGAGCGTGTTCCAAGGCAGAGAGATGTGGGGGGGTTTATATCTGCGACCAACCTCCTGGAAAACGAAGGGATGGTTAGTTATAGCGTGTGAGAAGATAATTTTTGCAAAAGCCGACGGAGGTGATGGTGTTTGAAAATGAACGTAGACCCATTTCAAAATACACATATTTCAGATTTAGAAGGAATGGAATACAACAATAATTAAACATGTTAGTAGGACCTATTAATCTTGTGTTTGATTAATTTCCTTAAACAGTAACTTAAAGATTTAATAACTACCTATTATGGTATATGCGTTCAAAAACAATATTTACCTTTTTTGAGAGACTTTTCAGAACCGATCTTATATGTATAAAAAAAATGATTTATTGCAATTTATCGATTCTGGATGGATGTTCTCTAAAGAAAGAGCTGCAAATTTAACAGGAATATTATTTTTAAAACAATCTAACTGCATATTTCGCATTTTCTCTTTATCGTCACATACATAATCTGAATCAATATAAGAGCAAAAATTAAAGCTCATTTATCCGATTCGGGTTTTGAACCTACGACACATTCTGGATTCAGGGCGCAATACGATTATCGAATTACCACGGAGGACATCAAATATATAGACAATGTTAGAGAGCGTCGTTAGAACGAATCGGAAGTCCGATATATACCAATATGAAAGAAGACTGAAGTCGCCAGTATACATAAGACCTTTAGTGTTCTAGGCCCCATGCCAGTGAAAATTTAGAGGTAATTTCACCCAGAAGTAGGGAAAAATATTGAGCTTACTTTGGGAACACAAACACGCCCGCAATACACTTCTATATGTTAAAATATATCTAATTTCTTAGCTTAAATAGTTACTACGTTCTTATAGGACTTGATGACTGTTTTGGTTAAATACAAAATAAATAAATTAAAAATTACTTTGTAATATATCTATAACAACATGTTTCGAAAGCGAAGCTTTCCTCATCCGGAATATATAGAATAAAAAGAATAATTATAATGAATATTTTGAAGAAATTATAAATAGAAAATGAATTAATGGCTCCTATGGGAACGGTCATTAGGTTTTCATGTTTACAAGAACGGAAATCTCCACAAAAGCCTTTCACGCACAGATTTAAGGGTGTTTTCGATTTAGGAGTAGACCAATGAATAAGAACTGAATAGAAGTGGTCGATAGCCTGGTAGCAGGAAGCTTCACCAGCAGTCAGAAGGGGCCGAGTTTGATACATTTCGACTCATTCTCTTATCTTATTGTTTTTGGCAGATTTTTTAAATAAAAAATCTATTTTTCAATGGTAGTTAAAAAAAACAATTACCTAGTTATTATTCAAACCTTAAATTGAAGACTATTTAACCTACCAATCTATCACTTCGTTATTAAATATATTTGATGACTCATATTGTTTTTATTTATATAAAATTGTCACTGAAACTTTGTTTAAAACAAGCCGAATTTCGCGGGTAATATTACTTTTCCGCGAACTTTGACATCGAAACGCGCGCGAGATTTTCCCGAAGTTTTCCGCGCGGACTTCGACGCAGGATCGCGCGCGAAAATGTGACGTTTGCGCTGCGAACGGTCTGACGTTTGTGCCGCAACTGACACTGACAGATGTAGGTTGGTTGGATGGCTGGTGCGACGCCGCCGGAGACAGGAGCGCTACTGAGGGCTGCGCGCATCCGTCACTTGTGGGCGAGGCCACGCCTCTGGGGACCACGTGGTCAGGGCGGGCCAATGACCTGCCTGATAGCATATCGCCGCTCCGTGGTAGCAGCTCACTGCAACGGGATTGATTGTACAAGGAAAATCAAAGATTGATTTTTCTTTTATTTAATTATTTAAAAAAAAAATGACAGTTGAATGTTTCCTACTACCTTCACAGTAAGCGGAAAATATTGTTTGAGTTGTGAAGGGGGACTTAGGACGACGTCTGGATGAGACCCAGACGCGATCCAACTCAATCACTGACCGGACAATGCTTAAAAAAATATTTTCTTGTCCAGAATATTTAAAAATTATCGAAAATCAACCCAGAAAACGCAGACAGATGAAGCGGTGCAAATTTCATAACGCCAGAGTTCACTGAAAGAGTGTTTTTGATGCTGTTTAGTAACTACTCTTTAGTGCTAGAGTTTTCAGCATACTGTTCTTATTTATTATCATTATTGAATAATTGAATAAAACATCTTAACTTTATTTTATTCTATTAAATATAGCTCCATAGGAATATCATTGCTATTTCTTATGGTAGCTTTCACCCAAAAAAGCCAGATAGAAAAATAATCAGGTTTCGACCGATACTGTTGACTTGGCCATTGACGCAATGGGATGCGTACAATGCACGCCAAAGAGATCATTTACTTGTCCTCCCCAGACATCAAACCGCTATATTTGAGGATAGTTACAGCAACTTTTTTTATTTTGTGACATCCGCATTGCTGCAGTGCTTCAAGAAGTTCTGAAGCGAATGGTTGCTGATTGCATATTGTCAGCCGCGAAACATCATAATTGATAAATAATGAAATGGATACTTGTGTTAGTAATTTGGAATATTTTTTATTTTATTTAATTAAGTGTAGAGATTTTATGTTATATGGTATATATAGAACTAACATTATCTGATTTCTAGAGGCACTGCTAAAAACCAGCAGCACTTCGGACTCTGGAATGTATAGCTGAGCACTGACCTTTTTATCAATTACTATGTATAAAATGTATCTAAATAATAACGTTCTTAAGTAGGTACCTACTTGTGTTTTCCATTTTTAAAATATTCTACCCAAACAAACGTTCTTCTTTTGAATATGTAATCGGTGGCTAACCAGAGTGATATATCTATGGGCTAACCTAAATACAACATGGCGGCTTTATAGCAACAGTTTTACATATTGGATTTCATTCAAACTACTCTCTAAACCTTCCTGGTACTAATAAGAACGAACTGTGATATTTTCAGCAAAAACGGTAGAGTAATTTTCGTAAAAATCGAGGATAGACAGACAGACAAACATTCGTTTTTGTATCACAAGTAGGTGTCTATTTAAGAACTTTATTAAAAGATACATTCTGAAAAAATAATGAAATAAAATTTACAAATGATTTTTTCTCTGTTTCCTTGTTTAGAGATGGTAATAGTCGTCACAAAGCATTGATTTTGATGTCAAATCAATTATGGCACCCAAACGACTAGCAAGAATTTAAAACTTCATAAGTGCTAAATATGTTCACCTTTTTATTATTATTTTTTTTTAATATTTAATATGTCTACACTCGGGTAATTTAATTATAGAAGATTTCTTTATAAGACGTTTATTTTCAGACTAGTTCAAGTTATACGATAGACAGCCCACCCGACCAGCCAGCCACAATGCTACCAACCTAAACATCGAATTTTCGATCTTACAACTACCAACATGACAGATAAATAACATCATTCTATTTCCACATCATGCAATTTTTTAAATGTATTCTTTTACAAGGCAGACAGAGTTTTGCACTCACCTCTTTGTTCAGCTGAAATAAACACAATATTATAATTATTATTATTCCATAAAAACAAATAATCCCGAGCATGGCCGGGTACATATCAGCTGGAAAATAAATGTATTTAATATTTGGAATTGCACAATACTCATTGGTATCTCAGATACCGTATCTGCATACGTAAATCTAGATTGTTCTTTTCAGTTTTCTCTTTACCGTATGCCTTTACGGAGAGACGTGATATATGAAACTATTTACACATGGGCATGAAAAAGCGGCCACCAGTCTGAGCACCACATTTGAAGATAATAAAAATCACTAGATTTATATCTGAATGTAACGACTGTCTACATATCGCGAGTTCACTCCATTATGCGCAATATTCGGAGCATTTAGTCGATTTCAGGCAGTATTTCCTAACACGGACCTTAAGGGAGCTACATAAATTATTGCCCATGCGATTACATGACACCCGGTCTTAATCGAGAATTCCTAAATAGTTTAAAACAGTTCTACATATATGTCGATTGCTCATTGTCTTTAAACTTGATTTATTATTATTCTGTGTTTTATTTATGCCACACGCAAGGTTACTACGACGATTTTTGAAATATTTCTTATTTATTTGAATACTGCACAAAGTTCAAACTGTCCGGAGCCAGCGGGATTATGTTATTCTCAAAATGAGTGGGGTTGCAAAGGTAATTAAACATAAATGAAATATTTAAATATTTACTTTCTTACATTAACTACTATGTCATCTTTGAGGATGCTGTGTGGAGGCTATTTTTGAGGAGAGGAAGGAGTGATGTAGGGAGGAAACACAGAGGCCAGCAAATCGTTCCACAGCCGTGGTGCTAAGCTTAAGAATGATTCGTAGAAATGGCCCGTTCGCGTGTTGGGCGCGCGTTTGGCGTGTTTTCCGATTATGTACCGGTGCTAAGGGGATCAATGACGCTAGTTTCTAAGAGTATCTTCCATTTAAATATCGGTAGTACAAGGACAGTATTCCTACCAGACGCCTGTGCTCTAAAGATTGCAATCCATTTGTTAAGATAGGGGAATCTATCGGGACCGCCGTTTCTGCACAGAGTCAATGGTTTTTTCCAGGTATTTCGGGGCTCAAGATGAGGGGTGGAGGTCAAATTCAACAGTGGGCGCATTTTTGATATGTATAGGGTTAGCAGTTGTGTACTATTAAGGTATTTGCCGGCCCTGTACAGTACTCCCAGCTTCTGAGAGGCAGACAACTTGGCTTCAATGGAGCTCCCATACCCGAGCTGGTAGCTTAAAATTACGCCGAGCATATCAATGGAAGGCATGTTGGGAAGATTGCTTCTGTTAAAGGAGACTAGATTATTTAATACGAATATGACTACCTCTGCCTTTAACATATCACATAAATATGTCTAATGTTACCATGAGATATCGTACGTTATATGTCATCCTATCGCTTCTGGGTCACGTGACACCTATTTTGGCACTAGCTTAGTTCACTGCCGTTCACGTTTGTTTCGCATGATTTTAACTGCGGTAATCAAGTTAAAAAACATTCATAAAAGTGTCAAACTAAATACAACAAAATAATCGATTTTTGGAAACAAGCCGAACTTATTACTCATTTGCTGCTTTGCTTACATTGGCGGCATGTCTAGCTCGCCCCCTAATTTCAATTTCTTCCCCTCGCGTGTTAGGTAATTTCTACGTATTATTTGCTGTGTGATAAAAATCTTGAATAAAATTTGAATATCCTACCAATTCATATGACTACCTCTGACCATAGTCTATATATATTAAAAAAAATCAATGTAAGTTTGGTTGTTTGTCCCCGATGTTTTCAAAAATTACTCTACCGGTTTCGCTGAAAATAGCACAGTTTGTTTTTATTAGTGCCGGGAAGGTTTAGAAAGTAGTTTAAATGAAATCCAATATGTAAAACTGTTGCCATAACATTTTAAAATTAGTATGAAAAACATTGAACCCGCCACGTTTTATTTAGGTTAGCAAACAGATATAACACTCTGGTTAGCCACAGATTACATATTCAAAAGAAGAAGGGTTTTTGGGTAGAATATTTTCAAAATGGAAAACACGAGTAGGTACCTACTTGAGAAATTTATGATTTAGATATATTTCGAAATAAATAAACGTTTGGAATGAAATAAAATATTCAAATAAATGTTTCTTTATTTGGAGATAGTTACTTTCGCTGTCAAATCAATTATGGCACCCTAATGACAACATTCACAACATCGTAACTTTATTCCCAAAAAAATCCCGAGTACACATCAGCTAGTACAGGGGTCGGCAACCTGCGGCTCGTTAAGCTGCGGCTCTTTACTTCCATACGCAATGCTATTTATTGTTGGCGAGAAAAAAATTGTGGCTCTTTAAAAACTTCTAAATTTTGTAAATTGTAATTTTGGACTCTTCCGACTCAAAAGGTTGCCGACCTCTGAGCTAGTATATCATATAAATATGTCTAATGTTGGTTTGAGATACGGTATGTTATATGTTATTCTATCGGTTCTGGATCGCGTTTATTCGCCTTTTAAGTAGCTTTATTTTATTTGCATTTGATATTCAGTTCTGATAAAGCATGCGAGGAGCGGATCGGAGCATGTCACACGTGTACCTACCACCAATCTTGCAGTGCTGATTTTACGATTGTACGAGTATATATAAATATTACATTATACATTAAATCAGCAGTGTTTGAATAATGTTACAAGTTACCACTGCGGAAATGATGCTATATTTTAGATTTTCAACTCTTTAAATATCACACTTAACTGACCAATGAAAGAAAAATAATTGTTCACATTGTCGGGTCCTTGCAATTTTATTATTTAAAAAAAAAATCAATAACGGTTTTGGAGAATTTCACATGCTTGCGGAAGAACTTTTTTATTTTATTTTAGTACATAAAACCATTAAGTTATAAATAAAGTAAATGTTAGCGTTTGAACAATGTGGACAACATGAGGACAATTGGCCGCATGTTGTTCCAATATCATTGGCATTATTTAAAATTAAATAAAAAAAATTGTTGTTCATGTATACACACTCTTCTCTCTATATATAGAGAATAGTGTGTCTTCTTTATAAAATCGACAGTTTTATTTCGAGCTTGATGAAAATTGCATACTTGACCTGTAAAACAAGAGCGAAGGTCACTGTCTGTATTGGATTTTGAAAAACTATCTCCGTCACTTTTTCCCACCTGTTAAGGCAAAATTTTGTATGCTTGATGTTTGAAAAATAAGAAGAATATTACTGGATAGGGATAGGGGTAGACATGACAACCGTTAAATTTTACTTCAAACAAGACATAAGCCTAGGCAACGCCGGGAATCTAAGCTGGTATTAATTATTCGAATAAGGAAATGAAGTATATTTTACAGTGTGGTATTTATCCAATTCGTTCCTGTCTTTACAGTTTCAGCAGTACCGTGCCGCAGCGCGCAGCTGTGCTAGTAAATTGCGCGCGCTTTATACTTCGAGATTTATACATTACATTATATTCTATGGACCAGAGAAGCTGCAGACTTGCGCTGTTTGTGTCAAGTGCCACTGAGATCCGGCTGCCAAGTGCATTGATAGTGACATGTGAACTGCGCAAGTAACAACATATGGTCCTGCCGCTGAGAACTCCAATGAAACCACTCCTTCTGTTATGTGCGATGTTTATGCGCAAAATGGAGAGGTTACGATGAAGCTGTCAACGGTGTCCATGTATTGTGTGTTGGGGTCTATAATGGAGTGGCAGAATCGGAATTTGTGCAAGACTAAACACGTTTAATTGATAATATATCGCCCTACCGCTGATAGTTCTGCTGTAGTCTGTATTTCTGTATTTCTGTTACCTACATATCGTGTCGTTCATAAGAAAGATAGAGAAGTTATTCAAAATAGAAATTTGGAATGTGGATATATGTACCACCTCCCCAGAAACCATTCATAATTCCGGGGACGTACTATTTAAAAAAAAACTATAATCTCTGTGATAGATTGCCCTAAACTACTTGAACGAATTCAATTAAGAGTGCTCATCAGACAAACCAGCCAAAACCACACACTCAGCCTCCCTTAATATAATACTCAAAACAAAACACGTTTATTCACCGCTCTTCACTCATTTTTAACACTTCATACAGTGAGATTTATTTTTTAACTGAGCGCCTCACAATTTTAAGCCTAGAATCAATAAATAACATTCACCGAAAAGTATTGAACGCGGTTGGCATTAGCAATTATTGTTCAAAGAAGCTAATCTAGCCTTTTAAATTAGAGTGTTGATACCAACCCTGATGTATAGCAGTGAGAATGCAAGGCTAATATAAGCGTAAGGAGTAAGATTAAGAAAGGGACACTTAGATGGTTTGGGCATGTATAGTGAATGAAAGAAAGGAGTGCAAAGAGAATGTATGACGCGAATGTGAAAGGTAGAAGAAGTCGGAGACGCTCTAGGATATGGTACGATCAAGAGAATCAAATACTTGAGTCGGGTCATGTAAGAAGTCAGAATAACTAAAAAGAATTTATGACATTTGAAAAAAAACTTCTATTTTATTAAGATGAACTGCACGCCACTGATACCACGCATCCCCTGAATGCGCATAATAAATAAATAAAAAATTAAAATTAAATTTGAGATCTGAAATTTCAACTAGATTCTTATGAACTTAACCCCTACAAATATTTCTAGACAACCCCGAAACTAAAATGGGAAATCAGAAATCACTTGCAACATTAAGGCGTGCTCCATTGTGCCCTAACTGCCACAGCTTCCTCTCCTTTACGGCCGCCTCTTCCTGGGGATTTGAAAGAGATGTCAGGTAAAGATTCCACGTTACTACGGTGAAGGGGGACCACGGCTCTACTGAGATATTGACTTTTCTTATTTTAACGACTTTTGGAATATAATCGATAACGCATTTCTTAGCGTCTGCATTTTGGCGAACTTACTGACAATATTAACATGACATCAAATAATTTTTTAAAACTTTGTGATGTATTTTTTGCAATATTTATGAAGTATGGTAAATATATATAACAATACTAAACCGTTTTTCACTCAAATGTATTAATTATTCAATAAAAAAAGTTACATGGGAATGAATCTAGTCTGTGTAGCGTAATATGTATTGTGTGAATGTTATTTATTGATTTTAGGTTTGCGGTTTGCGAGGTGCTGAGTTGAATAAGTCAAACTCACTGTTGTAACATTGCGCTACATGGCGCTGCTCCCCAACTCAAACACGAGAAATCTTTCTCTATTGAGCTGGATAGTTTTTGTTAAATAATATATATTTTTTGTAATTAGCTATTAAGATATATCTATACTGATAAATATTTTAAATGTGTTTACATAAATTTTATAAAAAAATGGTTCAAAAGCTGAAATGGACCTAGAATCGTGGACCGTTCTAATGTAAACAAGTGATGCAGTTTGAACATCCCAACGCATGTGGATTTTTCTATATGTTTCACGTTAAAAATCGTAATAAAATGTCACATTAAATTCTGCAAAACGCTGAGAAGGCCATTGTAATATAATTTTGGAATAAATATGTCGTTATTTTGAATGTCCCAATGCAAAAAAACTAGTTTTGTACCTTACTGCGTTGAACTTAATGAACTTAAAGGCAAAATATCATTCAGGAATGTTTAGTGCATTTTTTGAATAAATTAGGAAGCATTAGATCTAAGTGTCAGAGACTTCTACGAATACAGCCAGTTCTCACGGATTTTTAAGCGATTTGTAATTAAAATACCAATTAGAGATTAAGCAAGCAATTTGTATTGAACATTTTAATATTATTTCTAACTGGATATAGTTTACATGTGTAATTAAAACACACACAATTTACGTTGATTTTTGTTTGAAACTATTAGCAGTTTCTATACGACTAAATATGGACCTATAACGACCTATTTGTTACTGACTAATTATTATTTACAACCTGATAATATTTGAATTTTTACTTCTTTCATCATAAAAGCGGAAAATATTGTTTGTGCAATGATGGATAGCTTGCAAGCCAGACGTGAGTGATTAACCAACAACTAATGGTACAACAACGGGTAGGAATCCAACGCTTTGGATCGTTCGACTAACTATTATTAGCTTTAATTCCAGGTTATTAATATTCAAGATTTCATCACGATTACTAATTTAAAGGTCGGCACTAAAAAAAATACACACTTTGTAGTTTGCTAACACAAGCAATACTACGAATGATTTATTTGTAAATTTTATAAGGGTAGTTAGTAAAATGTATTAGGTATCCAGTGAAAAACTTTATTAGACTGTAAGATTTTTATTTCTACAAGAAATACGTACTGGAATTTTAAGAGAACCGTTCTAAAATTCCTTCACTGGTATTCAAAACTGCACATATTACGGCAATTTTGGTATGTATTTCACGGAGTTAAAAGATTACAGTTTGAAGAATTTTGTTATTGGAGCCCTTAGACATTTTCCTAACTACCCGTATACAACTTACAGAAAAAATCATTTGTGGTGTTGCTTGAGTTAGCAGACTAGAAAGTGATGTTTAGAGCAATTTTTTAGTGCTGACCCTTAAATATAGAGTTTCGGAACTATTACTTAAATATCAGTTTTTTCTGAAACATCAAAAGCTCTTGAACTGTAAGCTCTGGCTTCATGAAAATAACGCGCATATTTTTTGGTTGGAGTTTCAAGGCCGGCGTAACAATGTTTTATTAAAAAATGTAATTTAATACATTTTCAACATCTCAGCAGACTGATTTAGGTGAGGTTGTCCGGGACTATGAATGGTTTGGAGAAATCTTTTAAAGTTCTGATATGTAACCCTCACTCCTACCCCTATTCTAAATTGTTATTGTATACTATAATATTTGCTCATGAATATTTTATGTAAATATATATATATATATACCCGTACATATATAATAATAACAGATATACTATGTAGTATATCCGTTATTTTACAATTATATTAGGTTAGGTTAGTTAGTATAAAGCTCACTTGAGGTGAACCTTCACAAAACTGCGCTATACAAATTTACTCTTATTATTATTATTATTATTCTTACTACTACTCCTGCCCCTACCCCCACCCCTACCCAGTAATTATCCTCTTATTTCGAACGCCAATTGCGTAAAATTTTGTCAAGGAATATGAACATTCCGTTTTAAGGGGTGAGAAAGGGGGATGGGTGGTTTTTAGAAACAGACAGTGACTTTGTTCTTGTTTTGAAGGTCAAGTATGATAAATTTCATTAAGCTCGGAATAAAACTGTAGATGTGTACAAAAAACAAACAAACAACATCGCCCGGGATCTTCTCATCTTCTTTACATACATAGATTAAAAATCAGAACTCGGAAATCGTTAAATAAATGTATTCACGTTTATAAAGATTACATCTCCGATTGAATCTGAAATTGTTCAACGCAGTACACGTTAGTTTGGGCGCTATTAAGAAGGGCCTTCTAAAGCAGTAATTTTTATTTTATCTATTAAAATAGTTCCACTTCATGAAGTCATATATTAATAAAATATATTTTACATTTATATTTACAATTTATTTTAATAATTTAATGAAACTTATAAACCTCGTTGTAATATTTAATAATAAAAAAAGATAATTAATCTTAAATGAAACACGAAGCCGAAAAACTGGGAATCGAACCCAGGACCTCTGTCTTACCGGGACAACCGCTCTACCGTCTGAACTAATTCACTTTACGCAATCTTCATCGATATCATACCTCATTTTTAAGACTTGTCAATATTATCCTCCATTAAATCCCACATTATCGGCTGCTATCTTTATGATGATTACAAAGTTCTACCCGAATATAATTCCAATCTAGATAGTGTCTCGGATGTACCTATCCGATTTTTTTAAAAATTATATGGGACATCTTTTGACTTTTCTACAAGTCTAGAAAGAATATTCAATTTATTTTATTAACTTGTCGAAGCTTTTAAATCTCATTGTAATATTTAATCAATGCTGTCGTTTTTTTCGGTCTTTCCTTATTTCTAATACCACTTATTAAATATAAAATTTTAAACCTTATTCTAAACATGTTTAATTCAGCTACGTTTTTTTTTTTATTTCACTGTGAAATAAACTATACATTTGAATGTCTTTATACAGTTAGCAATTTTCTGTTTTTGATTTGTTTTTTTTTAGTCTAATATCTTCTTTGTCTAAAGTAAGGTGGCAGTAAAGCGCATTCTCTCCCCAAATCAGTAATTTCATAATGAAATATTCAACCCTATCGACTTCTCAGTTAAAAATTATTAACCCTTGATATTTCTCGATTGACAAATCGCATTGCGTTCCAAATTGAAATTGATTAGCTGCAAAAATCAAGGCGTTTCATTGGTCCATCAATAAAATGGAGGGAGGTCCATAGCCTCCGGGCTTAGCCTAAGGCCTCATAGACCCCAAGGGGGTTGCAGGGGTCCGATCCGTAAATGGACCCCTGTTAAAAAAAACATGCTGAGATGTTCATCGAACGGAAATTAACGAGATGTTTGGTAATGACTATGGATTTGTACGGTTTTCTGCAAAATGGAACTTACTTATTTTTGCGATTTTACAGTATTTTTTTTAACGATATGAACAGATGTTCATTAAATCTTAACTGTGACAAAATGTATGTTTATATAAAAATTTTACATATATTTTCTATTTGAAAATTTTGTACGTTTGGTTGAAACATGATTTATGGCAATGAATTTTGAGTCTGAACTAATGACACCTGTCAATTAATTAGCTCAGCGGTTAGAGCGTTGACCCGATAAGACAGAGGTCCTGGGTTCGATTCCCAGATTCGACTGATACCTTTTTATTTTCTGTTTCACGTTTCGTTTGAGATTTGTTAATACTATCTTTTTCAATTTCGGATTTCAAAATTTCAACAGTATATCTGATGTGGAAAAAGTATACATGACTTCCAAAATTTGTATGTAAACACGTGCAGTTTTATGCGGGCTAACACCCTATATTTTTGTTTTACCGATATCTTACCGGAAAGTGCCTTAAAAGTGTAGATCTTTATAATTTTTATATACTACGAACGCCATTGTACATAAACAGAATAACACTTTTTTTTTTTTAAAGTGGACTCGCCCAACAATTTGAGATGCAAAATTTACCCAACTGATGATACAGGGAAGAAATAGTGGCAACCATGGAAGTAGCTGCACATTAATGGCTTCGAAATTTCTAGGAGTTTTTAGATAAGGTTATGTTTATTAAATGTTTAAAAAAAACCTGCAGACAAGCTGCATATGGCAGTTTTACATGACTACACTTTTTGTTATTATAGAAATTATTGGAATATATATCTATGTTTCGCAATAAAAATAAAAATAAAAATATGTTATTAATTTCTTCAAAAGATGCGTAATTACTTTGTTGCGTAATAATTATTAAAAAAAATAATTACTATGTTTAAGCGACTGTTTTAAATATATTAATATCATCTACATGTTTAAGAAGCAAAGCTCCTCTCATCAGAATAAACAATATATTGTACTATTTATATAATGAACATATTAAACAAGTAATTTTTATTAATTTAGAAAAAAAATTCTCTTTTCGTTCTTTTTCTAACAGTCACATGATTCATAGTAATACATAGGGTTGGTATCAGAACTCCATTGTAGACTGTTGGCTCGCCTTTCACAATATTCACTATTAAAAAAACTTATTTTGAAGTCAATACAAATCCCCTATATAAATTATAACACTGGCACACATCCGCTAATCATCGGTTAAACTGTGAAAGAGGCGAGTTTAGGGGAGTTTCTGTCATTCTACCCTTATTTAGGGGGTTGCTAATTCACACTTCAACTCGGTGAGCAGGCCCATTAGCAGGAGGGGTGTTATTTGTAGGCCGTCATGCATGGCGGTTTTTTCTTTGATATAATATTGTTCACTCAGGGGTTTTAAAAATGAAAAAAAAATAAAGCTTATAAATAAATGAATTAAGTATTATTTTGTTTTCAACATTTTATTAATATATACACATCGACATGTTTCGAAAGCGATGCTTTCCTCGTCAGGAATATATATATATATACAAAACTAAAAAAATAATAATGACTTGTATAGACAAATGATAAACATAGAACACAATAATGTGAACTCGAATGATTCAGTAGAGGTGCGTGTCCAAACGTTGATAGTACAAGGACAGCCCCCCCTACTTAACTACTAGAATACGCGCGCAGCGGTTGAAGGGGGTACTAAACTAAAAAAAATAAAAATGTCTCCAAATTATGTAAAACCACCACCTGGTAAAAAGGTTGGGCTTGTTAACAAACATCGAATATAATGTTGAGTATTTAGTCTGAGCCTTTTAATAAATGTTTTGAAATTTGCTTACCGCACTCAAAATCACGCGAAACAAACCTGGACGACAATGAAATGGGCTGGTGTCAAAATGGGTGTCACGTGGCTTTTGCTTCCAGCCGTCGAAATTGTACTTGTAAGGGCAAGTTTATTAATTCTGACGTCAGTGCTTCGTAGCATTCCAAAATAACGGGCTCTCACCCAGGCGTCGTGGGTTTAATCATCTGCCCAGCGAAGTCCTCCATCATTGCACAAACAACATATTACAATTTTTTTTTATTCATTACATATATAAATAATAAATGAACATTTATTACCGGCTAACGTATTTCCCATCTCACTAGGTGTGAAACGCCTGTGTTGAGATGGCAATTTATAGGGGTGGTTGTTCAGCTAGGATATTTAGATGACAAATAGATTAATAGATTAGAATTTAATAAATTTTATCAGAAGTATACTATTTTAAGGGGACAAAAGAATTTAGAAGCTGACAGGTTTATTGGAGGTGATCAATGGTATTTACTTTTAAAGAAACATTTGTTTTGCGTGTATCTGATGTAACTAGGTAGGGAAATTAATAGCGTAATGGCATTGCATTTAAAAATTCTTTGTCCATAAGAGGTTTTACAAACTGGAAAATTAAAAGATTTTACATGTGATTATCTTAGGGCTCTAGTGTTTGTCATTTCTTCAAACATATGGATATTTTTAAATTGATGCAGCGGGACATTTTTTGAAAATGTTTTTTTCAAGTTGGTAACATTTAGTTTCTCAAAAATAAAATCCGTTCTCGTTCTTAATGGAACTTTAAGAATAACCTTCACGATAAATAATGATGGAAGTATAAGGAATTTATCACCAGGTTATTGATAACCTTTGAATGTTTTTTATTTATTTTTATTGGCTTCTAGTGAATTTTTTTTTCTTTTTTTGAATTCGTAGCATTTGGGACCCCTGATCTATACAAATTCGTAAAAAAAAAACTCCAGCCATGTAGAGTGCAGAGGGTAGGGGGTAATGTGTAGTCTGCAGGGTTTGGGGTGTCGACCCACGGGGTGTAGAATTTGTATAGATCCGCCCAATTAAAATCACATTACAAGCATTGAATATGATTTCACGTCAGTATTTGAAGGGTGCAACTTTTATTTGAATTAATTCAGACGCATTACATGTTTTATAAAGGACATATTTATTACATCATGAAGCATTGTTTGAACGCAATGCATCTGTATTTCAATTGTAACGTAATTTCTAACGTTATACTAGAAACCAAGCAGAAAGAAGCCTTTGAAAAGTATAATACGTATTAAAGGCTCGCCTTCAAAATACTCTGGAGTGAGAGGGTAACAAACTTATGTTTTTCATCGCATAACCAAGAATGCGATATTGTATTAGCCGGAAAAAAGGAGATAACTCCAATACTCTTATCATACTATGTAGGACAGTGATGCACAAACTTTTTATCCCGATTGTCAAAGTATCAATTTTCAATATGTTCGCAGGCCGCAGAGCGTATTACTGTATTTAAAAAAAAAAATACAGTAATTCCACACAGGATGTCCAGAGGGAAATAATTTCCCTCAAAGCCTATGTGTTCTTTGGGGATGCTGTATGGAGGGTCTTGTAGAGAATAGGAAGGAGTGACCCTTTGCCTTGAAGACTCATGTTGTAGGAGGTAGGAAATACAGAGGCCAGCAGATCATTCCATACGTAGACGCGACCCGTTCTTCGTTCGTTGCGATAAATTTCAACCGTGTACAAATGTTGGGCGCGCGTTTGGCGTGTTTCCCGACTGTGCACCGGTACCGAAGGAATCAATAACGCTAGTTCCTCAGAGGATCTTCCATTAAAATATTGGTAGAATAAGGATAGCATTCCCCCTTGACGTCTGCGCTCCAAAGATTGCATTCCATTTGGTAAAATAAGTGAATCTATCAAATGGACCGCCCGTTTCCTTTCGGAACCGATGCACAGACGGAAAACACGCCAAACGCGCATACGGTTGACATTTGTCATATGAGAACGGGTCGCTTCTTCGACTCGTTCTTGTGTTCAACAGCTCGGCTGTGGAATGATCTGCCAGCCTCTGTGTTTCCTCCATCCTACAACACAGGTCTCTTGAAAACCCAAGTTCATTCCTTCCTATCCTCTAAAAGATCCCCCGCACAGCATCCCCAAAGATAATATAGGCATTGAGGGAAATTATTTCCTCAGGGTCTCCTGTGTGGAGTTTCTGTAAAAAAAAAATCAAATGTAAGGAAAAATTAAGCTAACTGTAGGCATTCACAGCAAACTTCTATCGGTTTATTCCTTCAGTGAACTGAACCAATAGTGACGCGGCACATTTTCTGGAATGAGTAACCAATCGATCGATTATTCTAGTTCCTGGTTAATAAAGCCTAATTATTAATTACGCTCGTCAAAAGAGGCTTTGATTTAGAGTAGTCTCATCGCGAGGGGTGTGTCTCCGCGTCTCCGCCTGCCGCCACGGGGACCTGGCGTGATGAAGCGTCACGCACCACTCGGGAGATGACTAGGTGCTGGATCCTAGGCGGTCGGGTTTCTCTACTGATGCTGGCGTGCTAATGGTAATGGACTACGCACCGCATTCTTCTCGATTGTCTTTTACTAGCTTTTGTCTCAGCCAGTCGAACGTGAACATATTGAGATGAATGGTTTCTACTTGACTTTCGTAAGTTTATAATTTTGTTAATATTTATTTCAAGGTTAAACGAAGTGTGATACGATCTCAAAAAAGCACCTTTAGTAATTGATGCTTTTAAATTTTGAGATGAATTGTTCATTCAAGCCGAGTCCATCAGGAAACTTATAAAAATACTGTATGTGTTAGTTTCACAATAATATAAAAGTGCACACAGAAGATCGACGTGACATTTTTGGATGTACTAATATTTTATAGAATAGAAAGACAATTTTTGTCTTTTGAAACCTTAAGAGGAACGGCTGCGCGACCTGTTTAGAATTTAAAGATAAATCATTTGTGGTATTGTTCGAGTTAGTAACATGCAAAATGATGTTTACTGCAATTTTTGAATGATGGATCTAAAGGGCAGTATTTATGGTTTCAAAAACACTCTTCATTGCATCGAATTTAGAAATGATCGTATTAGAAGTCCAATGGTGAGTACAGCGCCCCAAAGATCTCCAGTCTCGTGTTATGGTAGCCTGTCAAAATGTTGAAGCTCGACTTCATTTTGTCCAGTGTTCGCCTGTCGAAACGTCAGGGCGTACCTACTCCGATTTTACTGTAGAGTAATTATAATTTATTATTGGACCTTCGATCTTAGCCGGTCATTCATATTATCGTTATGAAACAGCCGAGGCTGGTTCGACGCCAGAAACGGTATGACGTATGATATACAACCACTACGGATATTTTTTATTTGGACAATGAGATGGCATTTTACAAAAAAAAAGTTCTCGGTAAGACGTCATTTTAAAATTGTTTCAACATCGGGTGTTGAATGACCGTAATTAAAAGCTTGCTCGGAATTGTTGTGTTCTGTTTAATAGTATGTAACATGGTTTCTTCCAATGGGCACGCGGGGCGTACTATTTTTTTAAAGAAAGACCGATATTACCGGGTTCCGAATAATCTGACAATATTTGAAAATCTCCTATTAAAGTCACAGTGAGCGGAAAATGTTGGATGTATCGTGATGGAGGACTTAACCAGCCGAGGAATTGAACTCGCGACTACTGGGTGGGACACAGACGCGATGCGAACTCAGCCAGTTCGTATAAATCAGTCGCATCTACAAAAATTGCACTGTATACATCATGACGGCCTCCATGGTCGAGGGGTAAGGCTCTCGACTACGAATCCGAAGGTCGCGGGTTCAAATCCCGGCGTGCGCAAGTAAATTTTATTTAATTAATTTGTGTTGTTTCACAATTAATTAATTTAAAAATAATATATAGTATATTTGCGCACGTTCCAGAGTGGAAGACATTCTCAGTATCGCCCTAGTGAAAGACCACCATTCAGAATTGAAGCGTTGCTTGAAATGGCTTTTAGCCGTGTTTGGTGACCAGATCTGAATAGCCAGGTGTTCCCCACATTCCTCTTCCCCTTCTCCTTTCCCTCCCCAATACCTTCAGCCTCACAACATTCCCCAATTGGGAATGCCATAGTCTCACTGGCTCCAGACGGTTGGGAGCAGCTGGGACTCTTGTGCGGTATTCATATAAAAAAAAAAAAAAAATTACACAGGGTTTTTTTTCTGCGTCGATCTATCTGGTTCCCGTGACTCTACAATGAAAAATAAGACCCGTACGATGTTGAAAAATCTTAGTTTTGTCAATATTAGGTTTTTTATTGATTTATAAGCCTCAAAATCCTGCGTTTTTTTTTACATGGCTTTGGCTGTTACAGCAAATACTGTTTTTCTGCGACCACAATTAATAAATAAATATCAACATGTTTCGGAACCCACTTGGTGGTGAGATAAGGTAAATATTTGAGTATTATTTTAAATTATTATAAATCGGTAATTATCATAACTGTTAAAAAAAAAATTAAACTAAATCATAGAAAAAATCAAAGGAAAAAAAATATAAATACGAGTATAGGTATAATTGTGAAAATAAAAAGTTATAAATAATATTTATTGAATTTCTAAATATAAACCAATATAAATATAAATCAGTTGTATTTGTATGTAATAATTTGGAATTTTATTTATGTCAAAATAATGATTTGTTTCCAAAAAGTGATTGACAAATTTAGAATACTTATCATTATTTAAACACCTTAGGTGCTCCTTAACTACAGTAATAAATTTTCTCGAAGTCTTTCCTATGTAAAAAAGTTACAATTTTTACAAATTAATTTATACCCTCCCGATTTGTTTAAAAGATCATTCTTATCATTGTTATTTGAAAATGAACGTTGTTAATTTGTTATTCGTATTCATATATTGAATAGTATTTTGGAGGGTTTTGTTAAATTAATATAATAAAGAAAATTGTATAAAATAATTCTTAAACATTTAATTGAAAACGATGCTACTAAACGTAGATGGATTCTATAGGTAAAGTGACATGTCAGTTAAAGAATCAGGAGAATTTTTTAAGTTATAACTGTACCTTTTGTTGCGTATAATAATTACAATGAATGCTTTTTAGAGAATCATTCATGGTTTTATTGGCATATATTTTGAAGAATACAGAAATAGTATAAAACAGTTATGTGAATAAATATGGGTGCGGCAAGTATTACTAATGTGAGGATGTCTGGACTTAAGTTCTCGACAAGTCACGCCGGAGCGTGTGAACGAGGATAGATAGTATTTTATTTACTAGTTGTTAGCCGTAAAAAATCACGGAAAGCAACTTGACTTGGCAAGATGAAATCTGAGATATTTTGTTTCTTCAGAAACAATTAATTTTACCAAATACCGTAGAAATATGATAATACCTCCAACTCGTTATATATTCATGCATTGAGGTAACAACATGCTACACTGGCGCCTCTAGTGTTCCGCGTTGGAGGAATTGGGTTTTTCCATACATCTTAATAGATTTTTAATGAAATTTAAAATTTAAATGAAAAATGTTTTTGTTTTAAGGCACTTTATTTTATTTATGTATATTTCTGCATTCGACCGGTTTCGGTTGGACTCAACCTTCTTCAGGAATGTACACATATAAAGGGTTCATTTTTCATTTTAATTATTATGTCAAGCCACAAAGTTATTGCTTATGTCGATAAATTTTAAATTCTTAATAAATTATAGAAATTAAAAATTTAATTAAATACGTATTAAGTAACCTACATATGATTTTACTCATTTTTTCCTGATAGAAATAGTAAATAGGATATTAGGTTTGTACTAACAGTAATAAGCCTCGCCGCTCGCCAGTCACACTCGCTCTGGTGGATTAGAAGAGAATAACACACTGCTATTAAACCTCACAAAACGCATTTTTTTTGTTTGCGAATGTTTCAAGCTTGATTCTTATTGTATAAAACAATTTTATTTAATTGTATTTTTGTATTTAAAAAAATATCTTTGGGCAAAAAATATTTTGTAGGTGAAAACTAATAGTGACATAAATATCGAGAAAGTTTGAGAAAATAAAGGTTTTTTTTCTTTTTCTCTATAACTTTTCTAAAAGGTTTATTCCATTACAAAACATAAATATTATTAGTCTTTGATTGACTCATATTTGTAGCATTGAGAACTAAACGATCGGCGAATTCGTCACATCGATACTGCATAAAATACAGGCAGTGTTAGTCGAAACGACTGAGCATAGTATTGTAGGGTTAACATAGAGTAGTTGCGTAAATCGCAGAAACTCAACATTTGAAAATATTTAATCAATTTCACAAGAAGTAAGGAAAAATTGAGCTTACTTCGGGCACACGGACATGCCCACAACACACTTCTATGATTTTATATCTTCAATGGTTAGATATATACAATTATAAAAATATATCTAACTGTCAGGTGGAGCACTTGTTTACGAATGTCAAAAGAAAACACGGCGCCATTGTCACCAAACCAAAAAAAACGGGAGAATAGCATTAAGCGGAATCTGTCTTTTATAAGTAGTCAACGTTTGTCTCCTTTTGTTACTCTGGTACCCACTCAGGTATGTTTCTTTATGTTACTTAGAAGAAGGTTGTAGAATAAGCGAACATTTTGCACATAATATAGCCTGTGAGGCTTATAGCACTTACATCCGATGTACTATCGGGTGTAGAAGTCTTGTTATTAATGTTGTTAAAGAAATTTTTGTATCGTTAGTCAAATTGACTGAATAATGTTTTCAAACATCTCTAATATTGATAGATATACCTAGTAGTGCGATCTATCTTTTTCATATCAATAAATAAATTGATTTGAAAAATAAAACAATAAAGAAGGCATAATGCGGGCATATGGAGGGAAGGATTTAATGTAAATCTGGTTATTAAATAAGAAAAATTTGCAAATGTTATGTTTTGTATTGCATAAATATTTAAATTGGTTTTCGCATTAAAAACAAAAAAATAAAATATTAATAAATAAAAAATAGTTTAATAATACGTTCAAGAAATTGTGTCAGTGTAATGTACCTCGAAGACAGTAAATATTGATTACCTCACAAGAGTCAGAACTGCTCCCAAACGTCTGGAGCCAGTGAGACTATGGCATTCCCAATTGTGGAATGTTGTGAGGCTGAAGGTATTGGGGAGGGGAAGGAGAAGGGGAAGAGGAAGGTGGGGAAAGAAAACCTATCTAGAAACAGAAAAAGTTCTGTAATTTCACAACGCTCATCGTACGCGAGATGTAAAAATAGATTATTTGCTTTAAATTAATGCTTATTTCAAATACTTTTTGTTTAACCCTCATTTCAAGCAACGTTTCAATTCTGAATGGTGGTCTTTCACCAGGGCGATACTGAGAGTATCTTCCACTCTGGAACGTGCGCAAATATACTATATATTATTTTTAAATGAATTAATTGTGAAACAACACAAATTAATTAGATAAAAATTATTTGCTCACGTCGGGATTTGAACCCGCGACCTTCGGGTTCGTAGTCGAGAGCCTTACCCCTCGACCATGGAGGCCGTCATTGATGCGTTCAATTGATGGTTTATAGAGCAATTGAAGCCACTGATAATTGCGACTTCAGATTGACGGGGAAATTATGGGAATTTTGATTGAACAGCGCCCTTGAGGTGATTTTTCACAAAAACGGCGCTATACAAGTCATCCAATTATTATTATTATTGATAAATGCCATAGATGCAGCGGATTGATTGCTTCACTGTGCGATTGACAATCGTTCGGATCAATCGAGCCCCTCATAACTCAGTTTCATCGTAGATGGAGATTTGGTTTTACTTAAAATAATACTTTTTTATTCCAGGATGTGGAGAGGTTGGCGCAATCCTACACGTCCCATACAGTTATAAATCTTGTATCTATATAAGTAGAATATATAACAAATATAAATAAATAGTTTCTCTCTAATAGCTAACAGTTAGCGTCAATGATCAGAGATTTCCACCATACCATTTGAAAATGATCTTCAAACATATAATAACGCGACCTGACAGAGCTTGTGAATCCCAGTAAAGTCAAATAAAGAAACGGGGAAATATCCCGTAAATCAAAGACCCCACAAAATTATAAATATCATTGATATTATGCTTAGAGTAATAATATACCTAGAGACCTTTCTAATCTTCCCCAATAATAATACAAATAGTTGACATACTCGCAAAATATAGCTCTCTCTTTATGCTCGGTTCTAAAAACATATGAGAGAGAGAGACAAACATTTTTTGTACAAAACATTTATTTGTGGGAGGGTTTTAGCGTTTGAAGGCAATTTCTTAAAATGTACTTCGGTGATATCTGTCAAACAAGTTGACAGTCGGAGTAAGATAAAAGTGAAATAATTACGTGAATTGAGTGAAATCCACAAAAAAACAATGGCTATATGTGCAGTGATCGTGTGCTTCAAACGAAGTACTAAAAGACCAACAAAATCAGTTTTCACAGGTATTTATCAAGGAATTCGTATTTTTTTATTTTGATCTCAAATATTTAATAATCTACTCTATGAAAGAACTCGGAACCTCCTCCAATATTTAAACAACCCTTGCACTATTTCTATTGTTAAAATACACATCCATTTTAATTGAGTTTTAACGCATTTTCAACATGTTACATTTTCAACAATTTCGCGTAATTATGATATACAAATTACCAATTTCATTTGGGCATCTCAAAGTAACTTTGTCTCTTTCGCTCTCATGTTAGCATTGCCAAATGTTAGTAAACAGATGCTGACAGATATGTCTTTGGGATATCCTTTCGTTTCCACCATGAAAAAATCAGGGCCGTGCTAAAGTTGGGTTATTTTCATAAATGTAACTATTTATAGATTTCCAAAGGATGAAACAAGATTTCAAAATGGATCCATGCAACGAGAAGAGTAAATTGGATTCCAAAATACCACAGTACAATCTTCTCAGCTCGTTTTTTAATAGAGAACTTCGACACATCGCTTACAAAGGTCCGTCTAATGGATTTAGCGGTGCCTCTATGTAATTCAATAGTACCCTTGGCTACACAAAAGGTATTTATGCATTTTAGGTGTAAACTTTATTTATCTTTAATACATTCATTGTTATTTATTTTTGTAATTTGTGCCAAAACTAATAAGGGTAATATTTTCAGATAATACCAAACTCCTCAAATGGAACCTCCCCGACTTTTTCAGAACACGCGCTTACAATACAATGCTTCATATTACTTTTCTTTTTAAACAAATTTTCAATGTAACTTTATTTCGTGTTATATTATGTACGAATAAATTTTACTGGTAATGTTCCTTAAATAAAAAAATAATATTACATAAATCGTTTTCAAGATTTAGGATTACCTACTTACTCACAAAAAAATACCTAATTTATTTAATTCGTAGCAACCCTGTTAGCCATGGTAAGGCCACACCCCTGTGGTCACCCTTGGTCAAGACCTGGCTTCAACATCTCGCAAAGTGAGGTCTAAGATATTATGCAAGTGATATATATTCATCGAACCCTGGTTTATAGCCTCTTTTTAATAATGAATAATATTTGGAGCGAAGTTTTGCGGGTGATAGTAGATTTGCCTACTTAGTGTAGCACCGTTAACTGCCAGGATGACTGGTGACCGGTGTTTATGTTTAGGCTGAGGCTAAGCTAAGCGAATTCTTATTATCACCAATGTCTGTTTCCGCAGGCGATCAGGTCGGGTGTCGAACCAGGGCCGGACCTGCAGACAACCCGATTAACTCCTGCTGCTTCCGGGCTCACATAATGTTGCGTTAGTAACATAAATGGGAATGATGTTTGGTTATTTAATTAAACCGTTTCGGTCGACAGTAATATAACAAGTGACAGGAAAAGGTAATGATGTATTGACAATAATATGGATAAGTACTTGAACAAAATAATGTAAATCAATTACTTCATTGTTTTTGCGTTTAATTTGTAGAACTCAATTGAATTTTTTTTTTAGAAATTTAATGTAAATCAAATTTAATAATGTAATCATTTAATTTTTCAAGTATTTTAGTTTTTTATTATTGTGACAGCTGTTTCGGCCTTCGAGGCCATTTTCAAAATTGTAATTGAATTGCAATCTTTAGAGCGCAGACTTCAGGTGGGAATGCTGTATTTGTTCTACTGATATTTCAATGGAAGTTTCTTTGAAGAATTAACGTTACCTGTACATAGTCAGGCTAAACGCTAAACGCGCGCCCAACATTTGTATATGGTTGACAATTGTCTCTTGTGTTCGCCAGCCGACTGCTGAACGATTTGCCAACCTCTATGTTTCCTCTCTCCAATAACATGTTTACTCCTTCCTCTCCTCAGAAAGGCCCTCCACACAGAATCCCCAACAATCTTATATGCCTTGCGAGAAATTACTTTCCTCCTATGTGGAGTTAACGTAAAAAAAAAAAGAGTACCAACTGTGCATTTTTCAAATGGATATTTATTATTTAAATTAATTATTCTATAACTAATATTGAAATCATTAAGTCACGCACGTTGATAACATATCAAATTAATACATAAAACACGACGTGGATAATATTTAGTCACGATGTCTGCAGAATTCATTTCGAGACGCCACAGTATGTGCCCGAGCAAATTGGCGCACACGTTCGTTGGTTCGGTTTAACATTTTGATAATTTATTTCATTTTACTACGTGCTTTTTGCTTCAGAACGAACCACTCAGAAATAAACCGATTTAAATGTGATATGGGCGTATTCGCGTGTTTAAATTAAGGTCAATTTTTCCCTACTCCTGTCATTTTTTTATTTGCTCGCATGCAGGACCAATCTAAGGTAAATTCTCCAATTCTCATATAACGCACAATTTCAAAATATCGACATTCTTAACAATACCCCTTAAAAATATCGAACCGAAGTAATACGTACGACCACAAATTGATGCAAGAGTATAAAATGTATGGAGAGCATCTCCTGTCCCGATCCTATCTTCCTCTTCCTCTACCCCACTCCTTCTCATTTCGTTTTTTATCTTGTTAGCGTCATCTTGTTAGCGTCATAAATAAAACATTTGTATTTAACCACTGTTAGCACAAGAAACTTTGTTGGCTTACCTTTTGTTAAACCTTCATATATATATATTTGTATTAAAAGCTGTTTGCTTCTTACAAATAAATAAATGAATTAATAAAAAAGGTATCCAAATGTTAAGAAAAAAAAAAGATTTCAAGACTAAAAGACTTTTACATGTTGACACATTTATCTCATAGATAGTTATACAAAGAAAAAAAAAATTAGAGTATAAAAGAATTAAGTAGGTACAATATAAGTATATAGTTACAGCGCAATGAAAAAAAGTTTTACCCGTGATTCCATTATTACAACAGGTTGTACAAAAGGGTATAACAAGTGTTTAATACATACTATAATGACATACATATAAATGAAGTAATTAGGTAGGTACTATGTAAGTAGTTAGTTACAGCGCAGTGGGTGGGTAATGAGTTTTAATTATTATGATTTACAGCGGTAAAACAGTTGTAAAGCGTGTTTATAATACAGTAAACCTTTAATACGCCCGATTGGGTATTTTACAGAAGATAAAATAATAAATACAACGATAAAAAAGGTGCAGAGAGAATTTTTTATAAATCTAATAAAAACATTCAAATAAACCGATTTTTAGCCAAGATGCAGTGTTGTAACGGTAAATATCAATTGATTTATAGTCACATAAATTGGCGACAAGAATTTTCTTTCTAATCGATATAGATTAAACTTCTTGTGGTGATGTTATTGATCGGTCTATAAGAAGAGTTACATAACTCGAAAAGTAAGTTTCTCAGGATATCTTTTTTTTGGTAATCGTAGAATAAAAATGCATTTTTCTTTTAAACTCTGAATTCTAAACGTAATATGAATTTATGGTTGACTGGTGACGATCCCTGACTACGAATCCGGGGGGAGCGGGTTCATTTTATTTGATTGAATTATGTTAATAAATGAATTGAAAATTACTTGGTAATCACCACTTTATTAATATATACATATCAACATGTTTCGAAAGCGATGCTTTCCTCACCAGGACACATTATTAATTATAAATAGTATGTAGTATATTTGCTGCACGTTCCAAAGTGGTAGATACTGGTGAAAGTCCACCATTCAGAATCGTTACGTAGCTTAAAATGGCTTTAGCCATGTTTGGTGACGTTTTCGAAACATGTTGAAATGTGTATATTAATAAAGTAGTGAATAAAAAGTAAATTTTAATTCATTTATTAATAATGACGCCACAAAGTGAAAACCAATATTTTGAAGAAATCATTTTTATTTTATTTTAAAAGGCGCCAAATAGGCTGCTTTAGGCGCCATTTTATTTAGTACCGGGAATATCATCCTCAGGCATTCAGGACAATGATACTAGAAATTCCATGTTCTATTTTAGCTTCTTATACCATCAATATTCATCTTGTTCATAAACTGAAAACAGCCGACACTAAAATCCATCATTATCTTTTTTATTTTTTATTGTTTGATTGTTTATAAAATCGCCCACCATCTCGTTGCAAACATTTAACATTTAAAGTAATTTAATTTTTCATTACGGCATCTTAAGAACCCAGCTTCAAATTGTTATGTTCTTTACAGACAACAGAAATAGGTCATTAATCAAATTACATTTGTTATTATATTACGGACGGTAAAATTCAGGGGAACCCAACACGGTGATCGCGGACAGTATTTAATCATAACTAATTAACTAAGTAACCATCACGCCGTTTCCCCGCAGGGGTAGGCAGAGAGGACGGACCGCCAAACAACTCGATATTGGCATACACTTCTTGCTTCATTCACATTCAAACAACGCCTCATACATTCTCTTCTGTTATTCCGACTTCTGACATGGCCCGACTTAAGTATTTGATTCACTTGATTCCATTCATATTCGCGTCATATATTCTCATTACACTCCTCTCTTCGTTCATTCGCTCTACATGCACAAACCATCTGAGCGTCCCTTTCTTAATCTTGCGTATTTAATCTTGTCCGTTGTAAATTAGATAGTGCATCTACCTATATATATATAAAGAAGAGTGCGTGTGTCTATAGTTTAATTCCGAGCTTGATCAAATATTGCACACTTGAAATTCAAAACAAGAGAAAGGTCACTGTTAACACGAGATTAAAAAAAACATTCCTCTTTCCCACTCCTTAGAGCAGAATTTTGGTTCATCTAGATAAGATTTTACACACTTGACATTAAAAATAAGAGGAAAATAAGGTAGGGGTAGGGGTACGGGTAGGAGTCACAGCACATCACAACTAGAACACTTTACTTCGAACCATTCGTAACCATAGGTAATATAGCACTTTAGCTAGCAAATAAATAAACCAGTTTTATCAAATTCATAAATATGTTTTAATTTAAATGATTTTTTTGTTTGTTTGGCTTAATCCACTTTATTTTATTTATATTTATGCATTATCGACCTAGGTGAACGATATTGATTTTAAATTTGGCCAAAAGGAAAGATTATACGTGGTTATTTATAATTTTTCAAAGAAATTTGACGTCATTTTTATCACGACGCGCGACGTTCATTAAATGGGTCTAATTTGAAGCCTTCTAGGCGTTTCTACTGAATAGATATTTCCTAGAAGTGTCATTTATACCAATTTATAGAATTTATGCCAAATCTAACAGTTTCAGGGGAATTAAGTAAAAAAGAGTGTTTTTTTCGGGCACACCGAGAGCGGTTTGTCAAATTTTATAAGTTGTTTTTCAGTTGTTTTTTTTTTTTAAGAAAGACAAATATTCCTCTGTTATAAATAACCTGATAATATTTGAAAATATTGTAATACTATCACACTAAGCGTAAGATGTAGCTTGTGTTGTGGTGGAGGACTTAGCCGAAGAACTGAACTCGCAACGCCTGGGCGGGACCCAAACGCGATGCCAGCTCACCCACTGACCGGTCAGTACGACGGTCGGTCAAAGAACTGACCTGAATAAATAATGATCCCGTCATTATTGAATGCGTCCCGACTTGAAAAAAAATTGAGAACCCCTGGAAAAATGTACGTTGGTAGGCAATATACAAATTCACTCAAAAGCTTAGATTAATGCGGGATTGATCCATTGTTGCCGGAATACTAGAGATATGTATGTTTAAATATCGCCCACGCTCTACGGTAAGTACTTGCTTAATGATTTATATTGACTTATATAACTGAAAATAAAAACAAAAGAAGTATTTGGCATTAGAACGTAGACATTTAATTGTAACACCAAGCTACTCACTTTGACTTCAAATTTTTTCACATTCGAGTTTGACAGTTCGTTTTAAAGAAATAAGACAAAACATCTCAATTTATTCACCACATTCGAGTTTGACAGTTCGTTTTAAAGAAATAAGACAAACCATCTCAATTTATTCAGATTCGAGTTTGAGAGTTCGTTTTGAAGAAATAAGACAAAACATCACAATTTATTCACATTCGAGTTTGACAGTTCGTTTTAAAGAAATAAGACAAAACATCACAATTTATTCACATTCGAGTTTGACAGTTCGTTTTTTAAGAAATAAGACAAAACATGACAATTTATTCACATTCGAGTTTGACAGTTCGTTTTAAAGAAATAAGACAAAACATCTCAATTTATTCACCACATTCGAGTTTGACAGTTCGTTTTAAAGAAATAAGACAAAACATCACAATTTGTTCACATTCGAGTTTGACAGTTCGTTTTTTAAGAAATAAGACAAAACATCACAATTTATTCATGTTCGAGTTTGACAGTTCGTTTTAAAGAAATAAGACAACACATCACAATTTAATTTTAACGTTTTTATTTTACTCATAATTTTTATCGATGAACTTGATTTTGTTTTTTTTTTTAAATTTCAGAAATAAAAAAATAAAAATTTTGGCACACAGACGTACCTAAAACACACTTCTATCGTTTTATCTTTCCGCCGCATTAATTGCACAACAAAATAATAAAACAAAATTCGTACTGTCATGCTAATTTGAATCGTATATGCATAGTCAAAAGACCATATGTTTTCACACAATCCTAGCTTTAATCAAAGTTCATACATCGTCCCATACATGTTCATCTGTTATTCCGACTGTTAACATTACCCGACAAAATAATGAGAAACACTTTACGTTACCCTCCTCGGGGGTCCCGACATCTCTTATCATTCGCTTTCGCGTGATATATAATTCTTGCACGGATTTCTTCGTTGTTTTGTTCCACATATTTATTTATTTTAATATTTTTTTAAAACAGTGACAAATATTCCCTGGTTACGAATAACCTGACAATATTTGAAAATCTCCTACTACCATCACAGTAAGCGGAAGATGTTGTTCGTGTCGTAATGGAGGACTTAGCCAGCCGAGGAATCGAACTCACGACGCCTGGGTGAGAACCAAACGCGATGCCAACCCAGCCACTGACTGGTCTGACCGATATCTAAACAATTTAACCGTCCCTTTATTAATCTAATTGATTGCGCTTATATCAGCCTTTCGTTCTTCCTGGATCTTCATATTTTTTACACGGTCATACATGGTTTTACCACAAATGCGCATTAGTCATCTCTTTTTTACAGCATTCAGTCTATTTTCAACCTAAATCTTAAAAATATGAATTACCAGGGGCGTGTACTCCGTAAAGGCAAATAAATGCCGCCTACCCTACATTGCTAACATAAAGAAAATATTGCAAACAATCATTACACGTTTTTAAAAATACACTCGATCTTTTAACTAAGTATGGAAAATAACGCGCATGTCATATCCAAATATTACTGTATTCCCCACAAAAACTTTACATGTTCGCGAATTGTGCGCAATGCGCATTCGAGCGAAGGCTCGTTTGTTTGCCTTTTGGTACAAATCATAAATATAGCAATAAGTGCCATCTGTTGGTATCTCTATCAACTTGTACAATTTTACTAACTAAATAAACATCATATTATGTTGGGTTTCTTTCATGCAACTGTGCGGACGAAAAAAAAAGGAAATTTTAATATTCAGTTCACAGGAATTGGCTTGTTATTATGCATAAAGGAAGTGGATAATTGAATATTGAATGTGGCAGGTAAAATCCCAACCAACATCGGCTAAAGCCAGCAGCTTAGCTATTCTTGGCGAAAACTTACCACGTCTGTTGTAAGTTTTTTAAATGAATTATTTTGCTGTTTTTCCCACTGCATATCCTGATTAAAAACTCTGTGCACGCCACTGTGAGTCACATTGTATAATTTCCTCAACTTTGTTTAACCGTAAATATGAGTAACTTGTCACAATCACCTTTATTACCATGCAGATGTTCAGAAATATTCCCATGGCTTCGCTGGTATATTATGAGTACGAGTACACTTATATATAAACACCACGCACCAGATACTCGGGGCCTGATTCTGGTTCTTTTTAAGGATAAGGCATTGTCCTTATCCTTAGGGTTAAAAACATTTTGGTTAACTACGATTCCAATTGCATGTCAATGATGCTTGTGGCTTAATTTAATCTTAATCATAGTATTATTAAAATTATAGGTGCATCACACATATTTAAGACGGTTAGTTTATTATTTACTTTACAAGTGTAGTTTATAATATTTTTTAGAATTTAAATCACTTTTATCTGACATTCCAGGCTTTTAGCACAGGTACTTTATAAACATCGCAAATTCGCTAAGACTCAGCAATGCCCTCAGAGCGGAAAGTGAACACTGTTTGAAAAGGATATATGCTAATACGGAAGGGAGAGGGAGCGCGCTAATATAAACATCGCTTAGGGCGTAAGCAATCGTTTAAAGAATATTTAATAAAATACGTCATATTTAGATAGAGCAAAAATCTCAAGATTACTGACTAAAGTAGCATTTAAAGAAACGCCGTGAATTTTTTCACACCTATGAAATGTATACAACAGAACCACACGTGTTATTTATATTTTTCGGAGCATACTTTAGAATTTTTTCTATCGAGGGAAATACTTGTAAATCCTTTTTCAACTAGACTACTAAATAGAGATTATTTCAAATATTCAAGGGAAGTTTGTAATAACTAATTAACTAACTAACTAACCATCACGCCGTTTCCCCGCAGGGGTAGGCAGAGAGGACGGACCGCCAAACAACTCGATCTTGGCATACATTTCTTGGTTCATTCACTTTCATACAATGTCTCATACATTCTCTTCTGTTATACTGACATGGCCCGACTCAAGTATTTGATTCACTCGATGGTGCCATGTCTTCCTCGGTCGTCCCCGGCTTCTTCTTCCATTCACATTCGCGTCATATATTCTCCTTACACCCCTTTCTTCGTTCATTCGCTCTACATGACCAAACCATCTAACCGTCCCTTTCTTAATCTTGCTCACTACGCTTACATCAGCCTTGCATTCTTTACGAATCTCAACATTTTCCACACGATCATACATGGTTTTACCACACATTCGTCTCAGAGATCTCATTTCTACACCATTCAGTCTACTTTCATCCTTCTTCCGCCAGTTCCATGTCTCACTTCCATACACCAGGTTTGGAATCAGAACTCCATTGTGAACTAATACGTTTAAATAATTTATGCGGAGGCTTACTTCGGTTAATTTAACAGCATTATTAGGCGACAAATAACTGACTTATAACGTTTAAAGTCGATACTTAAAAAAATATTGAGTTTTTCTTTAGTTTAAACTACGCAACTATAGGGCGAAGACAATTCCTTATCCTTAAAAAGAACCGGAATCGGGTCCCTTGTAATTTTCTCAGTGCCAATACCTACCAGGTAAACTGGCAATCGCAATACCTACACCACGTGCTATAGTCGTGACGTGCCGGACCCAATAACTGTAGTCCGTAGTGGGTCCCGCATTCTCCTGATGGACCCAAAACAGCTAGGAAATCAAAAGGGCCGCTCATTTTGTTGTTAGCACGGTTTCAATCAAAATCCGGCTTCACAATATGTACTTTGCCTTTGTTAATTTAAGACGATAATATGTAAAATAGATTGGAACAGCCTAAAAGTAAGTTTCCTGTGACTAGTAATCTATAAATCTGTATTATTTAAGTGAACTTCTAGTGAGCCCCTAGAGCTCGTACCTCTGTTTTTAAGCCGAGGAGAGTGAACCTATACTCAGAGGCGTGACTTGCATATAGACACACAAGCACTGCCTACCCTACCTTACTCACATTAAAATATAAATAATATTCAAATGTATAAAATTAATGAGAGAAATCAACCTGCACCTTTAAAAATACGCGTGAAATACCAACCGCGAAATGCAGCTCTGCGCGCCACATCACTATAACATAATGTGTCAAAAACATGAACTAATAATGCAAAATGACGTACACGTCATATTCAAAGCGTACATGTGTGCGCAATGCGTGTCAAGGGTCGAATCATTTGTGTTAGTGTCTAAAAAGCAGTGCTTTTTGGCAATGCCAGCAAATGCAGCAATCATTGTCACCTTTTAATACGTCTATTAATCGGGATAACTTCACTAATGATAATAAAGAATAAAAAATAATGATAGTATCATGTTGGCTTTCACTCAAACATTGTGTATATTTACTTAACGAAAAACATAAAGATTTTTTTTTATCCAGTAATTAGCTTGTAATATACATAAATAAAGTGGTGATTTGGATATTTATTGTGGTTTAGCCAAACTTAACCAAAAGGCTTCAGCCATCAGTTTTAGCGAATTCTTGGCGAAAACTTGCATGAAGGGTATGGTCTGGAGTAATTTTATTTAATATAATATAATTAATTTACTGTTTTTTCTATTGCCCACCCTGATTACAAATCCTGTGCACGCCACTGCCTATAATCTAGTGACACCTGTCAGTAATTATACAAACTATTTTTACACTAGTAAACACCTAAGACATCTAAACAAAATATTACACTTAAAAACTGACTTCACCATTTAGCGGAATGATTAAAAATCACACTCAACATTGAAGCATTACGCATAACGTTTAAAATATTCAGAGAGATTTAAATTGTTATTTTTATACGAGAACTCCCGATTCCAGATGGGTCAACGTCAAACAAATAAAATTTGATACATTCGAGGGAGGCCTGCAAGATGAAAAAGAAGATGTCAAAGTTTCACTTTTCTCTTCAGTTAGCCTCACAATATTCCCCGATTGAAGATACCATGGTCTCACAGGCTTTAAAGACTTAGGACTCTTGTGCGATGTTCATATAAAACAAGTTTGATGCTACGCAAAAAGCGACTGCAGTTCGTGAGCATCTTATCCATGCCACTGAGGCGTTGAATACAATTCAAGAGACGAATCAAATAAAGATTCACTGATAGATACTAAACCCATAAAAGAAATCATAAAATAAACACTTGGGAACCCGCCCACGGCATTCCTCGACGCATGTTACAAAACGGCCGGCGTGCATTCTTCCTGCATGATGCGGGACTGGCCGGTTGGTCGACTGGTTGGTGCTTGTTGTTCGGTCGCGGCTAGTAACGGGTCTTTTCGGATGCGGAAGTATAGGCTGGACCGCGAATCTCGGGTCCCGCGGAGGTACGGCGAACCGGGCACTGTTTCTGTGTGTTGCAGGTGAGATGTTTCTAACGGCGGAGGACGCAGAAAAGATATGAATATAGATAAAATTAACCGGATAAAGGCCTACTACATCTACCAGCACAGTATAGTAATATATTAGTATAGTATTTTGACTTTGCTGGTGGCTACTCACTGGCCACTAGACGTCTGCGCCTGCGCAGTTAAGATGAATTCATATCGTAGGCACCACTATCTTCGTCACAGATAGTGCAAAAACCGAAAAGACTAAAAACGATAGATTGATTGGATTGGTCAGGGAAAATAGGTTATAAAATAATAATAAACATGGGAATACGATTAAACATTTGTCAAACATATTGTGGCGGACGTCAATGTTCAGTTGACAGTCGTACTTGCGCCTGCTGTGTCTGTACTGTTCTGCACTGCACGGTGCAGGTAGATGTGTATAGACCTCGAGCTGGGACACCTTTTACAAGTTACATATATTCAGTAAAAGTATTATATCGTATTGTAAAATTTTTGTGCACAGTGCCAGGGAACATTTCTTCCTATTCCTGTGTCAACTGTGGTTAGAGGTGCATACATGTGGAGATAATCTTCTCTACCCAGTGAGCGGGATGCCGATTGCTATTGTAGGGCTTTTATTTATTTTTATTTGAAAAAATTGTAAACTGTGTTTTATGTGCTAGCGGCACTTGCCGATGGTAATCTTATATTTAAGCCCGCTCACTAAGGTAATGGAGGGTATAAGATAGAATTTAGGCGAATTAATTAAAATAAACTAGCCCGGAAACCTAAGTCAACATAACCTAATTAGTAATAATAATTTGAAAATTTTCTGTACTTTTAATGACTTTATATGAAATCATCGAAGACGAAAATATTAACAAATCTCAGATGAAATCCGAAACAGAAATAGACACAGAAAATAAAAAAAAGGTATCAATCGCATCTGGGAATCTAACCCAGGACTTCTTACCGGGACAACCACTCTAACCACTGAGATAATGAGACCTGTTTATTTTACGTAAATTTTATCGTAATGTAATTTTACTTCAAATTTAAGACTTACCAACATTTTCCTCAAATACTTATCTACACACCAAACACATAACTTTGCGTAGCCGTACTGATAGATTGTGGAGTTTGGCTGTAGCTTGTCACCACTGACGTCAGAATGAAAAGACTTGCCTTAACGTACCATTTTGATGGCTGGAGGCATAGGTCAGGTCACACAATTTTGGAATTATCCCAGTTCACTGCCATCCACGTTTGTATCTCGTGATTTTGACTGCGGTATGCAAATTATAAAATATTTATAAAAGCGTCTAACTAAATACTGTAACAAAATATTTGGTCTTTGTAAACAAGCCGAACCTTTTTATGTATTTGTTGTTTTTCCTAAATTGACGGCACACTTAGCTCACCCCCTTATTTTGGGCGACACTTAGCTTATGTATTTGTTGTTTTTCCTAAATTGACGGCACACTTAGCTCACCCCCTTATTTTGGTATATTATCCTTGCATTTTGGGACATCTCTATGTATTATTTGCTCTGTGCTCAGCACGCCATCCAAGGGTACGAACTTCGTCAGATATGATTTAAGATTTTCAAGGCCAAAGTACTAATAAAGATTGATTGTAGAGATATTAAACTCTGTCCCAGTGTCATATATATCATTTACATTGATGATGGACACTGTAAGGTTGTCTGAAATGTTGTCTAAATAAGGAGGAAGCACAACACGGCTTAAAAACCTAAAAAAATCAATCGTGATAATAAACTCAGTTAAATTGGGTAAACTTGTTAAAATTCCCATATCAAAGATGGCAACTTATGTTACCTAGCGATATCAAATTATAATTTCTCAGTAAGCTTACTCAATAGCACTCTTGAATTATTGTTTATCCAAAACAAAAACAAAAAAATTTAATCCAATAAAATTTTACAACATTTAAAAAAAATCACGAAAATTTGAATAATCGCGACAAGTATCTTACGTATCTAACCTAACACAACCCAACCATAACTTCAAGAACCCATAAAAAATATGTCTATCTAACAAGTAGTGATTTATATTATCTACAGGTGACATCTAACAAGCATGTAACCTATAGGTGACACCGGATCCGATGAGGTTAAATGCCATCAACATGATAAATATTTTCACCTACAAAATTTTGTAGGTTCTCATTTGATAATTTCTAATATTGTTGCTTTTAGTTAATTTTGTAAACAATACTTAACACAACAGGTACCTATAATTATATATTCGGGTATTCGATTATTTTATTAACCTTCCATTTACCGTGTAAAAAAATATAGTTTTCTTCCTATGATGTAACATAGTGTTACCATAAGAGTTTTGGATCGTATTACTCATTTCGATGCAGAAATATTTATATGGTTGCTAAATCATGTGTTTTTTGGATTACCTAAAATATTGATTTGATATTAAATGTTTTTAAAGAGCATGGCAACAAATTAATTATATTAAAAATACTTTTGTACAAGAAACAGACCATCGGATTTTTAAAATCTAAAATGGCACATGTTGTTCCACAAACATATGTAAAAGGTCCCGGAGAATTCCACCAATCTAATTTAATGCTCAAAAATCGAAACAGATAAACAAAGCAATTGTTTGTTTCCCTATTCAATTACTTTATTGATGGACCACAATCGACACTCCTTACGTACTTCTTCCTTCACGCAATTCCAAACACGATTAACGGTGGCTGGTTTTTTCTCTCAGACCAGATCTCCTTTTGAGCAAGACCTGTTCGACCAAAACAGAAGAAAGAATGGCAACTGGCTACAGCCACCGTACTGTTCGAGTGTCCGAAGTACTTAACTCTGGGGACAGACTATAACCATGCCTACATATCAGAGATGCCGGGAAAGGTGCAAGCGAGTAACTGGAAGCAGACGTACTAAGATATTTTTTAGCAGAAGAGTTAGGCACTTTGAGAATTTTAAAGATTACGAAATTAGGAAGAATTTGATTTTTTATTTTATTTAAAAAGCTTTTGCAACTTTCTTCCACCTGTTTTTTTTTTCAGACAGGACCGGTTTCACTTTATAACAGGCATCTTCATACCGGTAGATTTAAACTAAATCTATGGTATATTTATATAGTATTTTTTATTAGGAGTGAGTCCCATTGGCTCTCTCTAATATTGCACATTCATTACTGAGAAATTTGTTTAATTGCTGACGGAACGGCTTTTCAATAATATTTGAAACTATTTTCGGATCGGTTTATTTCCTTCAGGAAGACGGATTATAGTATTTTTATTTTTTATTTTATACTAGCTTAAGTACCCGACGGGTTCCGGGCTTTTAAAAGTCAGCCCTACCCCTACCTCTACTCCTACCCAGTAATTTTACTCTTATCCTGAACGTCAAGTGTACAATATTTTATTAAGAATTATCGAAAATATCTAAAAGTAAAAAAAAAGGTTGCAATTAACCTGTAGATTTGCATACCTCATAAACACACACCGACATTCTTCTTTATATATTAGAGAAGGTAGAAGATGACGTTTATTGTGTCAGCTTAATTTAAAATGGTTGTTTATTTGTGTGGTTACATTTCAAACTGGATACAAACAAATCCAAAATGGATAAACTTGAAAAATACAGTTTTTTGTACTGTTTTTGAAAATATTAATACATGGATTAAAAAACAATCTTTGAACTTGATTTACTTATTATATAAAAGAATTTACGTGATTTTTAAAAAGTACAAACATAAAAATTAAGTAGTTCTACAGCAATTGATAAAAAAATCATAATAACTTAGAAGTGGATTTGGCTGAAATTGAAATATAATGACACATTTCGGTTATTTTTTTTTGTGATCTCCGTCTTGTTTGGTAAATTAGTTTTACAGCAGTTTTTTTCCTCCTGTAGTTGCATGCACTACGGAACCAGGTATTCTAATCATCTGGAATTATTTTAAAAATTAAACTAACCTCAGCTCTAGAAATAATTATAACCTAGAAATACCATTGATCGAACTTGAAGGCAGCGGAACTCACTGTTCAGGAGTTTCTTTTATCTTGTTTAGAAAACAGATGTTAATTAGCCAATTATTTTATTTCGCGAAACGAGCCATATTCGCAGTGATAGTGCTAAGAATTGGAGATGTGCTGGTGGAAAATCAATTTATAATTTTAATTAGTCGATCTATTGGCACATCAGGCACAACGTGTGATTTTACTGCTAATTGCTAATTCAAGATGAATCCATAGTGCAGTGGGGTCATTGTAATAAATAAAATAAAACGTTAAAATAGTCAAAACAGAGACAGAGGTAAATTATTAAGGTAACGATTTTTTTCAACCCCTCAGGCTTTTAAATTATTGTTTCCGATGTCTTTTAAATGTGCTACATATTTATTAGTTTTTTATAAAAACAAAAACTGTTTTAGAAACTAGATAAAATCATCTTTCTTGTGTATGTGTTTTAAATATTGCTATGTCTGAATGAAATAAAAAAAATATAAAAACATGAAAATGCTGTCAAAACGCTTTTCACGTTTTTTCTTAATTTTTTACTATAAACGAAGTAAAAATTGACAGAAAACGTTCCTTTCGTCAAGAAAATTAGTAATAAAATTATCATTTAATTTTTTATTTTTTTTGTTGTTCATACTATAAAAAATAAGAAATATTTTTTAAGGATTAACCAAATTTTATGGCGTGAATTAGGAATTCTTTACTTTGTGTGTTTTTAGGATTTCATTCATAATATCCAGTGGATGTATTTGAAATAAACTGAGAAGATTTTTTTCTTCTTTCTAATGCCGTAAAAATCACGTATTTCCCCAAGATAGAAAAAAAAATTATAATTTTTGGACGCCAGGTGATACATTTACATCAAAGACTTGAGGGGTTAAATATCGCATTTTTGCAAGGTTCTCTTGGACACACATCCACTCCTGCCGGTCTTTTGTTGTTTCCCTCTGGTTCCTCATGTGCATTGATCTTCGTCTCCATATCATCTAACAAACTACAATTTGATCATAAAATACTCAGTCTAATTCAAAATCTCTTTAATGATCGACCATCTTTAAAACATGGTTGATATGGATCTGTTTAAGTTTCATGGATCTCTCTATTGACAGGTTCTCAAAAAATGTGCATATATTTTCTAATAAGACATGACACAAACACTGGCAGTACCCAAAAACTAAATTAAAGTAACATCTAAATATGTTTTTGGGCTACGTCGGTAGCAGTATTGGCAAAATCTCGAATCATATCAAACTTGTTAATAATGTCATTATTCATTACATTACAGAATGTAGATATTTTTGGTAAGTTTAATGATTCATTTTAGTGACAACTGAAACGTCAATAACAAACAAAGAATCCTCTTTCAACCGGTTGTAAATTCAATCCTAAAATCAAAAAAATCAAGTGCACCAAACCTTAGAAAAGAGGGCGAAAAACATATTCCCCAATTAAAAAAAAAACGTTGGGTCTAAGAAAAAGATATCATTAAAGCACTTACGTCATCATCGTCTTCAGTGGTTTGCGACCGATCTTCCAAAATGACGAATGTGACGTCATCATCCACTCCATCTTGTGATCCGTTCGTCATGACGTCTTTGTCTGTCAGTTCCGACGTGTGTGACATATCTAATTCCGTGGTAGAGTTGTCAATGTCAGAATGTTTGTTCCCGTAGTCCGTCATGTTTGTATCGTCGTGTAGATCGTCCAATCTTTCATTCCTGAGATCCATTTCTTCTTGTCTCATTTCAATATCGTCTCTCCTTAGATCCAGTTCTTGTCGTAGTTCACTTCTCAAATCGATTTCTTCTCGCAGATCGGTTACTTCTTCTTTTGTTGGTGTGTTTACTATGTGGAGTCTGAGATCTAGATTACTGTCTGAGTTTTGTCTCAGATCTAAAGAGTTGCGTTGGCTGTTTTTCAACATTTCTAGATTGCTTCTCAATAGATTGAAACTGCTTTGCCTAAGGTCAAGAGTGTCCAAATTCCCTAAACTTTGCTGCGTTTTTAACATCTCCAGGTTCTTCTGCAGCAGGTTTTGTCTCAAATCCAGAGAGTCATTGAGGCTCAGTTGCTCATTTGGTTCGTTTTTCAACAGATCCAGCTGCGCTTGAGTTTTGAGCAGATCCAAATGGACTTGTGTGGTCTTTAAGAGATCTGCGTGGATGTCTATGCCATTCTGGGCGTGGAGTATCTTTCTTCGTTTGGCTAAAGGTGCTGTGATGTTGTGGTTCAGCATATCAGCCACGACGAGATGGTCTGAAGTCAGGGAATCTGGAGAGCTCGGCATGTCGTTCATTTTAGTAATGTTTAATTCCCTTATAACGGTTATCATTTACGAGTGAAAATAATTACCTGCTTTTATTGATCGTTTAATTACGGATTGCTTGAAATGAATATGAACTAACGATCAAACATTCATAAAATAGACATGATTTTGCGGTCAAACTGCATTTTGATTCGATTCACCGTTCGTTTCGAATTGAAAGTACATAAAATTTTGTTATTTTTATCTTTGCAATATGTTGTTGGCTTCATAATGTTAATTTGAAATGATGGTATCCAGAAATGGCCGTAATTACGCGGTGAACTATGATATGGTAAAATTACTTCATAACTACAGCAGCGAACATCACCATATTCTTTGCAGTATCCATAAATACTTGTTTCACATCATAAGATTTTTATAATTTAATACTTTACGCAGTATTCGTCAAATATCGGGACTAAGATATATCTATTTTTGTTACTCATCATTATTGATTTGTTTCATATATCTATTGACTAGATTCTGAAAATTACAATAACACAAAATATATATTCATATAACTTAACCCGGACAAAACGTCATGTTGTCATTGAGTTTATACCCGGAATTCGGACGGTATGCAGGTTACACTAATTAGATTGCCAAATAATATTGTACACACGCTTTTTTCGCGCCTTTTCATCTGTCAACTTGACAGCCAATGTTACCAACACACCGACAAAAGTCAACATTCACACAACTTTCAAGAACTGCGTACGTAGGCGACACCGAGTCTTTCAATACAAATAATTTCAAACACAGAAATCGAACACTGCCAAATAAAAACAAAACTGAACGCGAACGAAGCAGATTGTATATGAAACAAACAAAATGGCGGGATTTTATTGTGATGTTTTTACATTTTGTAGGTTAGTTTTGGTTATTTTTGTATTATTTATTTATTTGAATGTCTCGCGGTGGTCACATGGTATTGTGGTTATGTACTCGTTGTGTTGGCGGTTCGATTCCTACTGTCGCCTTGGGCACTCGGTGCCCCGGGCCGCGGAAAAGAGACAAGATGCTGCGGTCCGGCCTCTCACCTCTCCGTCGGACACTGGTATCTCAGATCTCGAGTAGCGGCCGCGGGAGATGAGAGACAAAGAAGCCGGAGGTACTGCAGATGAATGGACCTAAGGATGTTGGGAAAAGAAGGACTTACGCGGGCACTTGAAGAGGATGCCGTAACGGTGATATAAATAAATTTGAATTAAATTTTAAGTTCCTTTTATAATCAGTATAATGACTTAGCGAAAAATACTTTCATTGAATTAAAAAAAAAATTATCACAAGTGTAAAGCAGAAATATGTCTGAGGCAGCAAATTACCTTAAACTGGGAGCTCTGGCGTCATGTAGTTTGCAAATTTCCATCATAAAAAAAGAGTGCGTTGAAAACTTAGTTTATTTCTAACAAAATATGACTAGACAACCAATTTATATTTTCCAATAGTTCTAATGAAAAAAACGATCAAGTGTTGAAACTGAGGCGTATCCGTGTCGTTACTACTTCCCACTTACAACGGCCTAAATAAAATTTTGTAGTACTATTCAAAGGTTATTCAAAACCTTTAAATCTGCAATTAAATTTCGTTAATTATTTTGATCGTTATATCGTCTTTTGCCTTTCAAAATGAACACAACATCACTTCATATCTCCGAAAGGCAATGCAGAGAAGATGGCGACACAGATGAAACAAACCGTATTAATACAATATCTTCTACATAAATATCAATTAGATTCAAAGAATATGGAATGGAAGAAGACTCAAAAAGAAAAAAAAATTATATGTCATATTAAAATATTGTTTCATTTGAATATTAAATCTAAAATTCGAATCCATGACATAAATTTATTCTTATTTTGAATTCTTCTAAGCCAAACTGTTAGTCATAGAAAAACATAGAAAAAAAAATAATCCCAAGAGCACGGATGATTTGTAAATATTCTATGACACCAGTTCGAGTCAATGGGAGGTGTGTTCTCAGGTAGGTGCGGCTCATTATTCTCAGGTGTAAAGGTGCGTGTACACCCTGCTGAGTGACCAGGTGTCACAAAATATTTTTATTTATTAATTATTTTCATACAATTTGAATTCGTTTCGGCTAAGTAGCATTACAAAAGACGTCATGAGCAAAATGCAAAAGATATGGAGTAACAGAGGCATAACGAATACCACCAAGACGAGACTTGTCCGGACGATGATTTTCCCCATATTTCTTTACAGAGTGGAAACATGAACACTCTAGCCAAAGAAGTGGATCGACGCCACGGAATATGGTGCTGTAGTAAAATGCTCAGGATTCCATGGACATTCAGACGCATAAATACATCAATTCTGGAAGAGCTTGGCATCCACAATAGGCTGTCAACTGTCTGTTTACATCGTATCCTCCGATTCTTTAGACACGTTGCTCGCCAAACTGAGAACTCCAACCTGGAGAAGATCATGGTCACTGGCAAAGTGGAAGGCAGGAAAAGCAGAGGAAAGTCACCGATGCGTTGGAGTGGCCAAATTTCCCAGGAGTCCGGAACGTCGGTGTCCGCAGCTCTCAACGCAGCGCAGGATCGCAAGGAGTAGAGGAGCCTTATACACGACGGAGAATGGAGTGGGGTCACGATCCTCGGCAATGAGGAAGCGACTCAAGAAGAAAAAACCTTCTGCAAGTATCCTGTCAAGTATTTTCTTCTAATTAAGATACTACTGATACAGATACACACTAATGAAACAGAGTCAAGAGTTTTTTTCAGATATGTTGGGGCTCCCGACCAGAGGTGGCTGCCAAATTATAGAGTGGTGCGATTTTTACAGTGGGGCGATTACAATAAAAATTGGATAGGTTGCAAGTTAAAAAAAATATATAATCCCTTCCCTTTTGCAGCCTCTTCGTGCTAATCTGCCTGTTCTTTTGTTGCTAAATAATAATATGTTTGTGATCACAACAAAAACAAATCTCAATTTAATTAAAAATGTACAATATTCCACAGTAAAATTGTTCTTAAGCAAACCTGAATATTTAAAGCCACAAAGGTCCAAAACACATCACAGTAGGTGCATAGATAAAATAGATAGCCTTCGTGAAATACAACAACTAAATATTTCAATTGTAGGGTCAGTGGGCCGGTTGTGGCCATTGGGCCGGTTCTGGCCATTTTCAACTTTACAAGTCGAAATATAAGCTAAATAAAATCGAATCTTTTTTTACTCTATGGCAAAATGCATATTTGTCAATGGTCTTCGTTGACAAGTGACACAATAAATCTTATTGTTAACAGTTTGGGTTTGGTCGATGCGAATAAGTGTTGCGGAATTTTTTATTGAGATTGTTACCCAAAACCTTAAGGAACCCACCGTACGTAATTTTAATATATATTTGTAATCCTTTTGATGTTTTATTTGAAAACAAGATGTACCCATTATAAAAGGGTAAAGTAATATGTTTTTGAGGTTATTTTTAGCAAATTGGTTGTTTAAACATGATTTTTCGATGTGGCCATTACTGACACAAGAATTTATAGAAATGTATGGGTTGTGGCCACGTTGGTGGCCACAAGTGGCTCCCATACAGTACTAGTTTTGGCCATTATCTAAAAAAATCTACATATCCGCTAATTTTGATATTTTAACTTAATAAATTATTATGTTTCTTCTTCAGAACTGTGAAAATGACTCCGGCAAATAAGAAGAAAGATGCTATTGAGCACTCAAAACGCAAACTTTTTTGTTATTCACCATCGAAATTAATTTTGGCACTCGATGCTATAAAAGGAGGTATGAAGGTATCTACTGCTAGTAAAAACTACAAAGTCCCCCGTAGCACTTTGCGTAACAAAATATGTGGACGTGCACCAGCGGCCTCAGGTCACGTAGGACCACAAGCTGTACTTGGTATAGAAATAGAGATGTCACTAGTCAGGTGGATTAAAGATTGTGCCGGGCAGGTTTTCCAATTAACAGGGAATGTTTATTAGATTCCGTAAAGAAGATTGTTGTTACTGGCAACATCAATACTCCTTTCATCAATAATCGCCCTGGGAGGACATGGTTTGAGTCATTTATGACGAGACATCCTGATTTAAGCAAAAAACATGCAGAGTACATAAACAAGGCATGCATTGATAACCGAAGAAAAAATCAGAAACTGGTTTGAAGAAGTCATTAGTTTGTTAGGACCTACAGTATTTGGAGAGTAAAATTGAACCAAATATGCTTAAAGATTTCAAAGTCACTTACAGCACTGGTATGGATTGGACAGGTTGTACTGAAGGGTTGTTCCTGTATAAAGTATGGCTGGCCTTCAAAGACGATAATACTGCATTGCCAAATACAGATCTTACTTGTATTAATCTAGATCGAGTTACAACGCCTCCAGAAACTCCTGTTATTGAACCTTCATTTCAAATAGCGGTAAACGAAGAAATCCTGGACGTATCAGCATCAACATCTAAAGATATTGTATCCTCTTCTGAGATTGTAGAATTGAATATGCCGACTAATGCCGCAGAATTAGTGAAAAAATGCGTCATATGGCCTGAAAAGAAGACAAATACTACCAGTCTAAAGAGAGAGTATATTCCTTCGGTGTTAACATCAGATAAATGGAAAGATATTATGATGGCTAAGGAAAAGGAGAAAGACAGAAAAGAAGAACAAAAACAGATAAAACTAGCTAAAAAAATAAATAAGAACATTAAAAAAAGAAACCGACCATTGAAATTTCAGAGACGTCAGAGGAAGAAAATTTGCGTGATACATCTCATTCGGACTGCGAAGACTGGATTCCACAGGTAAAGCCGTCGGGTTTCGAAAAACTAGATCGAACGCCCCTGGAAGGAGATTATGTCCTGGTTGAATTCAAGAATCCCAAAGCCACTTTTTATTATGTCGGCAAAATATTGCGTTCAAAAGACGAAGACAATGAGTTTGAGATAAGGTACCTGAGAAAACATAATACCACTGGTAGCCAATTCACAATGCCACAAATTCCTGATTTGGCATCTGTTGCTGAGATTGATATTAAAATGATATTGCCACCACCATTGTTTACAGGTACAACCAAAAGGCAAAATTCTTTTTATACTTTCGAAATCGAACTCTCAGGTCTAAATTTGCCCTAAATCTTATTTTTTTATAAGTTTATTGTATAACTTGAATAATAAACATCGATTTATAATCATTACTGTGTTTAATTTAGATAAAAAATGTAAGTTCCCTACATAGATTCATGTGGCCAAAACCGGCACACGGGTGTGGCCAGAACTGATTAAATTGTGGCCACAACTAATGCATAGGTCCAGTTCAATGAAAAAAAAATATTTAAAAATAATTAAAGAACTGTTACTGGATATATTTACATATATTAAAGACAGGTATTTTTATTGTACATTAATGTTGGAAAAATTATAATTTACATTTATGTGCAAGTTTGGTGCTCATTCAAAAACGAAAAAATCCTTAAGGTGGCCACAACCGGCCCACTGACCCTATAACAAACAAATACAGGAATAACACAGTGCAAGTACCATTCCAAGTAATTAGCTACAGAGGCAAATATTCAAAACATACCTCACATTCACTGATACTTATACTTGAAGTGAAATAACACAAAACTGCGCTATATAAATGCTTTGTTATTATTATTATTATTATTATGGTAGACACATATATTAATAATTGTTGAAGATGTATGCAATAATCGTCTGTTTGTGTTTGTATTCAAAGCAGTTGAATATATCTACTATGTTTGAAAATGTATTACCTTCTGCGTGAAGTCTAGGTATAAAAGAATTTTTGAATGACTTACTCCTGCAATTATTGTTACAATTAAATAAAATTTTAGATCGATTAGTTCTAGTTAATATAAATAAAGATGTGATGTACCTAAATCATTGCTATAAAATTCAGTGAATTTGTGTTACCCGTACTATATTGTCGATTAAAATTGTGAATCCGCATGCATACCAATCTAAATATAACAAAATTACATACTAGTAATACAAAAATAACTGCAAACGATGGACTCCTTATTCCCAGATACCTAAATAAACACGGACAAAGAACTTTAGAATAACTATGTAATAATTTCCGATACCCAATTGCATAAAAAATGGTGGAATTTTTTTTCTTTTCCTTTTTTGTTTTCCCATATATTTTTTACACCCTTTTGGTTTTAATTTTCCTTGTACTTTTTTACCCTCTTTTACGTTTTTTTTTTTATTTGAAAAAATTCTGTTTTATTATGTTAACGTGCATATATATGCACCTTTATTAAATTTTAAATGTGCACCGTTTTAAGAACCCGTTGACTAACTGATATCAATCATTTATACGGGACTTTAATATAAAAAAAATTATGTAATTTTTGGAAAAAAAAATTGAAGCCTATTCTTCTTCTCTCATTGTGAATTCAGTAAGGCGTGATTTTAAGGAATACAAAAATAAATTATTAAAAGTATGTTTCCAGACCACTCCTCATACGTCGAAATGAGTCAATTGACGCCTTGATCACCTGGAATATGGACGCCTTATGAAATATGAAAAAAAAATCTAACTCTACAGGAAAATAAGAAATTCGTATATAAATAACGCAATGATAAAAACCTACATTTGAGAGAACATTCAAGTCAAAGCCTGAACAAGGTTTTTGTGGAGTCCGTGATTTTTGACACATTAAATGATATTCTTGCAAGTTTATTTTTAAAATCATTTAGACTGGTACCAAATTCAAGGCCCTGGCTGGAGTTAACAAATCTCGAAGTTTTGAATATGGGAGAATGGTACTCGTAATTAGTAGTATTCATTGATGAAAAGTAATTCATTGTTTCCAAATCCACGGCAAGGAATGTTAAACTGGATGAGTTGCAGGAAAGAAGTGAGCCAATATGTTCCTTCTTATTACGTTGATAGTATTCCTATACAACTATTTGTTCAAATGTTACAAATTTTGTATTTTCGTTGATTATGTTTCACGTTCAAATTGTATATTTAGGTCTGCAATCACGTCGATTGTAAACTTGGATACGACGAAACCAGTTTCCACGTTTCACACCACGTGTGGAGACGTAAGGCTGTACAGCCGGACCAGCCACACGTGTATGTGTGTGCACACGTGTTACGATGGGCAGAATACAGTTAGGCTTTGATTATATCTCCACCCATTGGAGCTTTATTCGCATGGACGCAATCAAACCCGTGACGTAATTATTTTAATCGTTAAACTAAAACTTGGAATGTAATTGAAACATATTTATTATTATTACTATTGTAGAGAACTATTTCAGAGTAAAACGACCTCTGTGACTGAGCCTTGGTTCCGGATCCGCAGGTTCGAAACCCAGCGGGCACATTAAAATTTAGTTCATTTGCAATTCATTGTAGACATTTAATAAAGTGTAACTAACTAACCGTATCTTTGAAATGTTCCTAACAGTAAAATAATTCACATTTGAGTTTGACAGTTCGTTTTAAAGAAACAATGCAAAACACCATAACTCGTTTTATTACCATTTTTTTTATTTATATTTTTTTGATTTGATTGTGATTTTGATTTTTTTTTTTAAATTTTTTAATTTTTTAATTTTTTTACACATACATCGGATGAACGAAGAAGAGTGCAAGGAGAATACTTAACAAGGAAGTTAATGGTAGAAGAAGTCTGGGACTCCCGAGATAGTCATGGCACGATCTAGTGAATCAAATATTTGAGTCGGATCATGTCAACAGTCATAATAACAGAAAAGTATGTATAAGACGATATATGAATGTGAATGAAGCGAGTAGTGTGTGCCGAGACATGGTTGTGTGGCGGTCTATCATCTCTGCCTATCCCCGCTGCGAAATGGCGTAATAAGTTAGTTAATTAGTTGTGAAATGTGGTTAAGTAAATACATATTCCCACAAAATCAATGAAAATGTATCTACCTCTGCGGGTTTGTTGTGTGCTCCACCGTTGATGTTTTTCTCAAACAACCAACTCGGCGCAAGAATGTAATTTTATAGTTCGAGTTTACTGCGAGTTTTCTCAGTAGCTTGGAAAACGGGTAAGGCCCCGAAAGCCTGGAAGGGAGGAATTATAGTACCAACTACCGCGGAATCACACTTCTTAGCCAACCGGGAAAATTCCATGCTAGAATTCTAGATAAAAGGTGTCGCAGGGCGTCAGAGCACAAGATACACGAAGAAAAGTGCGGCTTTAGAAATGCTAGAGGCACAAAAAGTTGGGCAAAGTTGGCAGCGTACAAATCAGTGTATCGCCCCATGCTCATTTATGGTCAAGGTTTTTGGGTTCAAGCTGCCGAAATGAGATTTTTGAGAGGAGTTGCAGAAGTCACAAAATGGGATCGAGTAAGAAGCTCGATGATTCGGGAGGAGCTATACATCGAACCACTGCTACTCTTCATAGAAAAGTCGCAACTGATGTGGTTTGCGAATGTTAAGAAAACGATAAGTTCGAATTCCACTGAAAATTCTGAGTGCTGTTTCAGAGGGAATACGTCCAGTGAGCCGCCCCAGATACAGTTGGGAGAAGTATGTTAACTTCAGAGGCTTTGCAAGAAGAGGCTGGACCTACCATGGATGTAGGCACAGGACAGCGACGCCCGGAGGCGCCTTGTTGAGAGATGTAATATAAAAAAATTGCAACTTTATTGTATTATTGTGTTCTTTTTCAATCTACAACTTTATCCAGTTTTTTTAACGATGTCATAAATGTGTTATTTACCTTGCACTTCTCTGCAGAATCTGAAGTGCGGGGTTGGTATCGTATTGACATCACTTTAACACTCATTTATCTAAATCCCAGCAATCCTGGTTGCCTATTTTACGACATATTTATCCACATTTTCTAACTGACTAACTAAACTTCTAAAATGTCTTCTCTCCGCAGGAGTAGGCAGAGAAGATAGATTGCCACACAATTTTAGTTTCTGCGTACATTCCTTGCTTCATTCACAATACATATATCGTCTCATACATACTTCTCTGTTATTCTGACTCTTTTGTTTAACATTATTAAAGACCGATTTAGTTCTAATTTACCATTTCCCAACAGGGGTAGGCAGAGAAAATAGACTGTCACACAACTCTGTCGTGGCACACACTCCTTAGTTAATTCACATTCATACATCGTTTCATACACGTTCTTCTCTTGAAATGATCTGACTCAAATATTTGATTCGCTGGATCGTGGCATGTCTCAGACTTCCCTTACTTATTCTACCATTAACTTCCGCTTCATATATTCTCCTGACGCTCCTTTCTTCATTAATCCGCTGTTTACGTTTAATAATTTGTTAATTTTATGTGTTAAATTAAAACAACTATCGGGAAACTAATTATTTATTTTGTAAACAATGAATTGCTACCTGAAGCCAGTGGGACTGTTTTATTTCCTTGGAAGGTATTGTGAAACTGAAAGAAGTGCGGATGGAAACAACATGGGAAAGAGGAAATTGGGAAGTGCCTGGATATTCATATCTGGTCCCCAAATACGGCTAATGCTATTTCAATATTTCAAGCAACGCTTCAAATCTGAACGGCGGTCTTTCACCAGGGGATTCTAAAATTCTAGACAAGACTAAAGGGTTTTTAAAATTATAAGTGTACTGTAAATATTGTTATACTATGTATTGAGTTACGTTAATACTCGTTGCCTAAAAAAAAACACAATTATATAATTTAACCGTCTAAAAAAATTTAAATCCACCACTGGTTGTAACACACTCCGGCAAAGCTAACAGGGCGATACTGACAGCTTGCACTATAAAGCGTTCCATCATTAGTAAATGATGAATTGTAACAGCATAAAGATTTAGAACCAATTAAGTACCTACACAATAAATATGATACACAATCATATACAGGCTTTATTTTCATGCATTCTTACTACATGCATATATAAAGGCTTTTGGATCATATAAACGATGAAAAAAAAACAGAGGGTTGTTCGATGAGCATTTTTTTGTGTTAAAATGAAAGCTGTATAAAAAGGATAAACACACGTAAATAATAAGTAAATTCTTATTTTTTTTTATAATTACGCCTTATTACTATTAGCATCTCATGGTTCGATTTGCTTTACTGAATTTGTGTTGCATTGTTTGTGCTTTTTGGGAGGGGATCTTAACTGGGTTGAAATCCCTAACCGAGGAATGGAAAGGGACAAACATGTGGTGGTAAACAATTTACTAAAGTTGCTTTTTGTACTTGCTGAACGAAATATATTTAATATGATTTTTTCTGTAATAGTATTTATATCTCTATATACTTTATTACAGTTTTTTCTAAATGTATCTTATTGCCATGCTGTGGCAATAATACATATTTTTTTCAATCTATTTTGTATAATGGCAATTAACATAAACTAAACTTGTTAATTTGACTGCCCACAACAGGTTTTTGTTCCCAGTTGGGTAGTCAATGCTTTCTAGTTTTTATTGTTTAATAATGTGTGAAATAAATAAAAAAAAATAATATGGCAATTTGTTCAAGAAATAAGTTTGATTCAATTTACTGGAATAATTCATTAATTAACTTAATTAAAGTTTATAAACCTCGTCGTAATAGTTATTCGTTAGAAAATGCACAAGAAAGGTATCAATCTCATCTGGGAATTGGACCCATGACTTCTGTCTTACCGGGACAATCGCTCTACCAACTGAGTTAATGAGATCAGTTCACTTCACGCCATCTTCACCGATATCTTCAAATTCAAGACTTGTCAATAATATGGCTGCTAGCTAATAATTTGGGATTTTTTTCTGTGGTTTCTTTCGGTTTCGTATTTTATTTAGAATTTATTAATATTATATTCTTCAATGATTAAATATTACAATGAGGTTCATAAGCTTCAATTAAGTTAAATGAATTATTCCAGTATTTTTTCTACAGCATTAAATCCACGTTCAGGTGAATATGACGATGAGAATGCTATCAGAAATCGTTGAACAATCGCCCATAATCCTGGGTACAGTTGCGAAATCGGCTTCTGCAGCCGAAATTCTCGGTAGCCATTCTTAATTTTTTTAATTCCTCATCTGTCGTCAGTTCTATTAGTTCTTCTTCGAACTGTGATGATCCTGCTATGTTGACATTTGAAAAAAAGATCCGAAACCCAGTATGGTATGTCCATGTTTAAAATATCCCGGAATCGTTCCTTGAAATCACTCTGGCTTTATTAGTACGTGATTAGCGTGTTTTTTTGTTGTCTTTTTTTGATTATATATTTTTTTACCTGCCCACATCCTCACTTCTCATGTCCCCTAATTTTATTTGGGTCTTCTACTGCCCCCTAAAAGTCTCAAATGCCCATAAGGGGATGTTATCGCCCACTTTAAGAACCTATGATCTAAACAATCTTAATGTTATAAAAGGGTTATGGTACTGTGCCTGTCTCACTAGGAGAACCTGTGTTGAGAGCATGCAAAGTTGTATTTTTGTATTTTTATTTAGTTTTAAAATTTTCCCCGATGAAACTTGAGATAAGCAAAGCCAGTTGATGTTGATTTAAAAATAAATTAGTGGTTTAAAACAAAGTGTTTGTTTTACTTAATTAAAATAAAGTTTTTTCTTTCATCGCAATGCTGCTTTCTTTGCTGAGCATCGCAGACAAAATAACTGATCTCTTGTTAGTTATTTTTAATTCGAATTTCAACACCAGTACGAGAACGTAAAGCGATCAATCAGTAGATTGGAGATATGCGGCCTCCGAATTAATTCAAGTGATACGCTAAAACAATGGATACCTACTCCCTACTCCACTGCTTCGGTCCTGTCGCAAATCCATCATCGAAGTTGCTGATTTTTCAAAGCAATACTTTCTACTTGATGATACTTAGGCGGTGTCCTAACACGGGAATTATTCTACGGAAAAAGAGGCGACCTAAGGCCAGTGGCGGTTCTTGGTCTATCTCATTGGGAGCTCAATCAGAGATTTAAAAAAGTGTTCCATATTTTAAAAAAATACCATGTTGTTCTTCTACATAATAATGTATACATTTTTCCCTAGATCTTAAGGAATTTTATCATATCACTGCGCTAGAAATGAGCGATCTAGCAACAAGATGCAATTACTCGATTCATTTAAACGTCAGTGGCTTCTGAATAATATAATGTATACGACGTTTTTGTAAATAAAAAAGGATCATCTTCATTAATTTAAAGCACGATAATCTCAGGAAAAAATCTATCCATTTTTGCCAAATACTATTCGGTACAAAATTTTTGTTAATATATATATATATATTTTTTTATATGAATACCGCACAAGAGTCCCAACTGCTCCCAACCGTCTGGAGCCACTGAGACTATGGCATCCCATGGGGAATGTTGTGAGGCTGGAGGTGTTGAGGCTTAGGAAAAGGGGGAGAGGAAGGTGGGGAAATACCTGGCTATTCAGATCTGGTCAATAAACACGGCTAAAAGCCATTTAAAGCAACGTTTCAATTCTGAATGGTGGTCTTTCACCAGGGCGATACTGACAGTATCTTCCACTCTGAAACGTGCGCAAATATACGATGTATTATTTATGAATTAATTGTGAAACAGCACAAATTAATTAAATAAAATTTATTTGCGCACGCCGGGATTTGAACCCGCGACCTTCGGATTCGTAGTCGAGAGCCTTACCCCTCGGGCATGGGGGCCGTAATATCTTCATATAGCTATAGTATTGCACGCTCGACACGGTTTCCCGCCAATTGCCACGTGAATGATAATTTATGAACTATTTCTTAGGACATAAAGCCCCATGGACGCTGAATTCACAACGCACATATGGAATTTATTACGGACTCGCTCTCGGGCAGTATTACCTCTCCTATACGGACGGGTGTTTTTTTTTTAGCAACGAATTTGAATGGCGCAACGTACGGTGTGTTAACATTATAATTCAAATTTGTTTTATTTTCTTATAATTTTTATTTGAGATCACTGCACAAATGCATTTTCCAGAGAAGGCCGCTACTGCTTATGGGAGAAAAAAATGCTCTGTTAGCTAAGTCCTTCATCATTGCACAAGCAATATTTAGGGCTTATTACAATCCCGGTACGAGGAAATAAAAACAAATATTAGGTTATTTGCAAAACGGGCAATATTTGTGTCACTTTTAAAAAGTAAATATGAGATTAAAAATTTCAAATATAAATCTAATAAAAAAATGTATTCATTTAAATTGTTGATAGATTAGGACACCTTGTATATATCTGTTCATACATCATAAAATGATATTCTGAATTGTGTCCCGCTGCTCTCGGCGGTAGGTAGGAGCCGACTTGTACTATCATCCACGTGCATACGTCATTTCACATACAGCCAAGTACGCAGCTACAGTCTGTCAAGAAATTCTAGAATTTTAATAAAAATGGAATAATTTTTTTTCTATACTATTTCAAAATCGATTTTAGAACATATAGATTCAAATGTGAGATTATTTTTTACTTCAGTAAAAACGACACAGTTTTTCGTAATTTAATCTGTTGTTATATTATATGCCGATACAATTCAAAAATAGAAATACGTGTAAAGATTTCCAAGAAGTTATCCGGAAAAGTTAATTAATATTCATTATATGGTAATTTATAACTGCTTTTGTACAATAAAAATCGTATTGTAAAATTTATGTGTACAGTACCAGGGAACATTTCTCCCTGATCCTGTGTCAACTGTGATTGTGCGCATAAATATGGAGATAATCTTCTCTACCCAGTGAGCGGGCTGCCTATTGCTACTGTAGGGCTTTTATTTATTTTGTACAAAGGAACTATAAATATCTCTCTCAAAGCTCTATTATTCAATTCCACCAGCAATACAACAAAAAAAAACGAAAAATCCAAATGATTTCAAAAACCAAAACAAAACCTAGCTCAAAGAAATCAAAGAGGAACTCTTATTCAGCATTTTGAAAATAACGTTGTAGGAGCTTGAAACAGTAATCTTTTTAATAAAACTTAATCGGCTTCATCACAGAAGACCCCTAGTGAGGAGGACTACGAAAAATGTAAAATTCACTGAATTAGCTTATTAGTCTTGTATTTTATTATTATGTAAATAGAAAACAAATTAATTGAATCTAAATATTAAATTTCCCTATAACTTGCTGTAGAATCATTTCTTTTCAGGAAGTATCACTAATTTATGAACATCCAACGTTTGATATTAATGTGAAAACATTCACGTGGTCCATAGTATTTGTTTTAGGATATATGTATTTCTTTTCAGCCATCTCGGTGTTGTTATTTAAAACCATTTAAACGACGCGCCGCCCTCCATTTTTGTCTTGTAATTTGTTGAAATACTGTACTTCACTTCACACACACACACACAGACAAGTAAGTAGGCACCTACTCGGCCGACACAAAGTGTTGCCATGTATTCAAGATTAGAAACTCGATTTATTGTTATGGCGCGCCAATAAATTATTTATTGTTCGATTGTCGAATTTACAGGTTTGAAAATAATCGGCAGAATGTTAGATTTTTTACTGCGTTAAGATCCTTTGTCTGGATTCAAGATTAAAGCGAATGAGTCATTATATCCGCAGTTAAAACCTGAAATTTGTTTTAAATTGCAACATTTTTATATGCCCAGGGATAAAACGACCTCCGTGGATCCGCGGTGAGTACACTTGGCGTTGGTTACGGCTGATTCGAGTTCGAATATTGGCGAACTGATAGTAATTTTTTAAATGATACCGTTTAAGTTTTGCCAAGTGTCATTTGAAATGTAACAATTCCATTAGGGAAACTGTAATGAGTGTGAATAAATGGATCTAAAAAAGTCAACAGAAGCGTGTTTAGCAGTCCATAAAGGAATGCTGATACCAGCACTGACTTATGACAGTGAGGCGTTGAATTGGAAGAGGAAGAATGAATTAGACTAGTGCCTTCTTTTTCGTATGGTCGAGGAGAGTTTGTGGAGGTCATGGTGGAATACTGAGCTTTTCCATTTTTGTTCTCAGTTGGTTTATTTTTTTTAAACATAATCGGTAACCTCGGAGGTAAAGTTGAACAATACTACAGTGTTACTTATAAAAATATATATCTTTATTTTGACCCCGTAATCCATTCCAGCGCTGAGCTGATGCGTAATAATGAAACAAACAAACAAACGCACGCATATACTCGATATTAATATGTTAGATTAAATCAGTAGGTTTGAGGTACGAGGTGTTAATATTTCCAAAGCCGTTTCTGCGTATCATCCATCTTGAAAATGGCCAATTCCCCGTATCCGGTTAATGATTGAGATTGCGCTCAGTTCCGATCGTTCGCATACCAGAAACCAGCCCGAACCACCGCCTCAACTCAATCACGAGAGGAAGTCGAATTTAAATAAACAGGTTGCTCTAAACGGTCACCTTTAATCTTTAATAAACAGGTCGGTTCGTTAATAAACATCTTCGGTCAGTTTTAATAAACATCGTCGGTCACTTTGTCGAACAACGACGGCACGAAGAAGACCGGGGCGACCCCATGGAGCGGTGGGAAACTGGTAAAGCGCGCGCTTTGATCAGCAGACTTCAGATTGAATTTCTGTTGAAGGGTGTGTAAGCAATAGTCCAAACGTTCAGATTTGCTTTTTAAATATATCAAAATGTTACTCGTTATGACATCTTGACCTATTAATGTCGGATGGGTTTTTTTCTCCATTTTTTCCCAACTGTCTGAACCTGCCGGAGCCAGTTGGACTCTGCCATTGTAAGGCGGAAGCCAATATTTTTGGGGAACGTCACTCGTACCCGTCACGTAAGGCAAATTTCGTGATCAAGGTTTTCGAGGATTTTATTTTTATAATATTGAATACAATTTCGTACGATAATCGATAATTTGCGATCTTTCTTAAATCTATTTCGGGAGGTTTTCATTCATTAGAAAATATTTAACGGCAGATAATGATGATGCGCCACGTCCTAAAGTGATAGATGTGCCCAGTATTGCTGAGGTGAAAGGTAACCATTCAGAATCTAAACATTGCTAGAAATGGTATTAGCTGTATTTGATAACCAGATCGGCAATAACTATGTGCCCCATTTTCCCCATCTTTTTCACTTCCCCAATCCCCTCAGCCTCAAAACATACTCCAACTTAAGATGCCAAAGTACTACCGGATTCGGGGAGTTAGGACGCTAGTGAGGTGATAAACAATAAAAATGTATTATTTATAATCATTCTGTACAATGGTCACGACTGGAATGTGGAAACCATAGGGCTATTAGCCTGATAAATTCAGTTGGAAAAATAATATGGTGGATTTTTTTAAATTGAAAAGGTACAAATGTTTTTAAATAATATGGTATTTTCAAGGTACTTTCATGAGTGGGGTGACTGCGGAGAAGTTTCTGGCAAAAAACCAGAACATTTCTGGACTTTTGTTGATCCACAAAAAGCATATTACCAAGCAGAAGATGAGACGAAACTTGAATGTTAATGAAGCAAGGAGTGTGTACTGTTACAGAGCTGTGTGGCGGTCTATCGTCTCTGCCTACCTCTGTTGTGAAACGGCACGATGGTTAGTTAGTTATATTATCATGACTTGGTTTTTAACATATTTTTGCATTAAATCCCAGACAACCACGGATCAACAAAGAAACACTCACAGTTCATCGCAATTATCCACATTATATTATCAGTCGATATGGAAACAGTCTATCAAAACCCATTACAATCCCATAAGGCTATATCATTACATGTTTTTTTCTGGTTTTTTCATCTAGGATTCATAAGAATTGTCTAAACTCTAAACGTAAAAGTAATAACCGCGTTTTTTTGGGTTTTTGATAGTTTAAAAAATCAATATATCTAATGTACGGGGCGGACTGGCTGACTATCCGCACTGAATAGATTATTCGAAGAAGAGCAACAAGTTTTTCTTTTTCTTTAATGGGAATGCCGCACAAAAGCCACAACTGTCCGGAGCCTGTGAGACGATAGCATTGCAATTGGGGTATGTTGGCAGGCCGAAGGGAGCGGGGAAAGAAAGGAGATGGGGAAGATGATGGTTTGAAAGTACCCTACTTTAATATGCATGTTTTGTTAAAGAAATAAAAACATTCCCAGGTTACGAATAAACTGACAATAAGCGAAAATTTTCCTACTACCATCACAGTAAGCGGAAGATGTTGCTTGAGTCGTGGTGGAGGACTTGGTCCATCGAGGAATTGAACTCACGACGCCTGGGTGGGAACCAGACACGATGCTAACTCAGACACCGACCGGTTGAATTGACTGGACCTGGCTAATCAGATCTGGTCACCAAACACTACTAAAGACAATTCAAGCATCGTTTCGAATTTTAATGGTGCCCTTTCACCAGGGTGATACTGAAAGATTTAACGACTTTATCTTTATTTGAAAGAAAACTTATGTGGCGAATTTTTTATATAACGTTTCAACTCCTAGGCCACAGACAGACCCATAATCGCTTAAAAATAATTTCGATATTTTTTAATGTTTGATCGATTCTATTAAAAGTAAGGAATGATTGAGCTTATTTCGGACGCACGGACACGCCCATAACGCACTTCTATCGGTTTATCTCTTCAGTTGTGGTTTGGGATTGATCCATGAGATGAGAAATCAATTTGAAAACGAATGATAGTTCCTGAGCGATAACTGTACACTGAGTTATTACCTTATCACGAAATAATGCCAGGGTTGCCACGCATTATACGAGTTTAATTTAAATTCCGGTTAACGGCTGAGTTGGCATCGCATCTGGGTCTCATTCAGGCGTCGGGAGTTCAACTCCTCGGCTGGCTCTCCCCATCACAACAAAAGCAACATCTAAAATAAGAATAAATAACGTACCTTTGTGAAAAACTGAGCTTGCGCAGAGACATGCTTTTTTATTGCTCCTAAAATTTATAATTTAATATCTACAGAATGTAAGTGTCCAAACATATCGTCTTTAAATACATATAAAAATGCTGTAAAAAACTGGATTAAAACCAAAGATATTAACCCTTTCCTACTAGAATTGTATATATTTCCCATTTTCTATTAATTTTCATTTTTTTTTTCTTATTAACTTACCTTCAACATTCACGTATTAATACAAATGTACTAATATACTGCCACTAACTGATTGATACTAGGTATACCCACGCACTGGCCTTGCCTACGTGTGATTTTTGCTTTATAAACATTACACGTAGGTTTATGTACATGTGTTCAGATGTATATATAAGTGAATATTAAAAAAAAATATTAAAAAATGTTTATAAACTTTGTACCTTGTTTGTGTGAATGTAAGTATCAAAAAATAATTAATAAATAAATAAAATAAAATTTTCCGCTTACTGTGATGTTGGTAGGAGATTTTTAAATATTTAATAATCCATAAAAGCAGGCATATTGTTCGCTCACAGATGGCGCTAGTTAAAATCGCTTTTAGGACGTCATGATTTTTAAATATTGAAATGATTTTTTTGTTGGCGGGTGTACACGCGGAATGTGAAATGGAATAAACTGTTATCGTAGGCTCAAGTCCTTCAAGAAACTTATAAAATTACAATATATTACGTATTACTAACTACATACAGTATTTTTTTTTATCTTAAAGGACTTGCGTTTTAAACTTAAAATAATAAGTTATTTAATTTAATATTGTAGTGATGTATGACAGTGAGGCATGGAACTAGTAGAGGAAGGATGGGGATGAAAGTAAACTGAAAATTGTAGATATGAGATCTCTGAGACGAATGTGTGTAGAACCATGTATGGTCGTGTGAAAAATGTTGAGATTCACAAAGAAAAAACGACTGATGTGAACGTAAGATCAAGAAAGGGACGCTTATATGAATTGGTCAAGTAGTGCAAATGAATACTGAAATTAGAGAATATACACTACTTTACATTCATAAACACAAAAAAAAACAAGAAATGACAACATTCACACATATTAGAAACACTAGAACTCAGATTCAAAAACACATACAACAAGGAACCACAAACACAGCATTTGGAGAAAAAAACTTCGTATACTATGGTACTAAACTTTACAACAAAATCCTACTATTCTATCCTTCAAAAATCACAATAGCTATAATAATTTTAAAAATCAAAATACTGGATACGTTACACAGGGAGATCTGAAATAGATTATATATTAACACCAAATACAGACTAATACAGAAACCACTCAACTACACTTAAAACACCTCACCTTACAATTATTTTATTTTTTTCATCAAGTACATCAATTTAATATAATGTAGTTTCATATTTTGTAAATGAAATCCTCAGCATGGGAAATCTCGGTGAGGATATCATCATTTGTTATTGTTGTTAAAAAAAGAAGATAATATTTTTTTATTTATTATTATTATATTATGTGAATGTGAATGTAAGAGGAAGATGGGGACGCTCGAGAAAGACATGCCACGAAGTGAATCAAATACTTGAGTCGGGCCATGTCAGAAGTCAGAATAACGGAAGAGATTGTATGAATCTGAGTGTGTGCCAAGACGCAGTTGTTTGGGGGACTGTCCTCTCTGGCTGCGGAGAAACGGCGTGATGATCAGTTATTTAGTTACAATTTTTTTTTTAATTTTTTGTTTATTAATGTGACAACCCTGTTTCCCTGGCAGTTTAGGGGCGAGCTTTATGGGTAACAATTTGGTTCGATTAGGGACCTCTGATTACTGAGCGATCGCGATGATCAAATTAGTTTTCTCTGCGTCGTGTATTGTATCATTTTATTCCATTTAAAATAATTATTTTTATTGTTATCTCATTATATGATGTGTTCCGGCAGTGAGAAACGTCTACGAAAATAAGTTTGCATGTTGTTTTTTTACTGTTATGTCTAGCTGTTTGGAGAAGATAGAACTATAACACCCATAGATAAAAGAAACAAAGAGAGATTTAACATAGAAGCATATCTTTCAAAGCAGATGCGTTTGGTGTGTTTATAGAGACAAAGGCATAATTACAAAAAATCATTACTGCCACGGCTGCATGGATGGAGTCTCCCTTGATGGCCCTTTGGAGACGGGAGACCGTCAAATATCCACCACAAATTTGTTAATTTTTTTTCTCTCTTGGTGTTTGAACTTATTTTGCATATTTTACTAAGTAATCTTTTTCTATATTTTTTTCTTCCTCTTATTTTACGTACCGATTGTTATTTATTTCTTTGTATTATTATCACTTGTGGAACGTATTGAAATGCTTTTTTTTTTTAATTATTTCTAATTTAGAAACTGTCAATTCATGGTGGAATTCCATATTAAAATGTTTTTTTTTTTAAATTAAAAAACATTTAAAACTTTTTTCCAATTATTTATTTTCGACCGGACAGGTTTCACCCTATCACGGGCATCGTCAGACTGGCACAATGACACACAATTCATTGTACCAGTCTGACGGTGCCCGTGATAGGGTGAAACCGGTCCGATCGAAAATAAATAAGTGGAAAAAAGTTACAAAGGTTTATTAATAAAAAAAATAATTTTGTATTGCATTGCACTACCCATGCATACCTTCTGAAAAAAATACCCCTGCATATCTCATGTCCCGATCCAAATTTCCTCTTCCTCTCGCCCTTTCCTTCTTATTTAATTAATTTGTGTAGTTTCAGAATTAATTGATTTAAAAATAATATATAGTATATTTGCGCACGTTCCAGAGTGGAAGATACTCTCAGTATCGCCCTGGTGAAAGACCACCATTCAGAATTGAAACGTTGCTTGAAATAGCTTTTAGCCGTGTTTGGTGACCAGATCTGAATAGCCAGGTATTTCCCGACCTCACTCTTCCCCTTCTCCTTCCCCTCCCCAATACCTTCAGCCTCACAACATTCCCCAATTGGGGATGCCATAGTCTCACAAGCTCCAGACGGTTGGGATCAGTTGTGCGGTACTCATATAAAAAAAATGTTTTTTTTTATTAAACATCTGTACTTAACCACTGTTAGCACAAGAAAGTTTCTTGGATTACCTTTTGTTAAACGTCCTTCGCATATAAATTTGTATTAAAATCTATTTGTTTTTTAAAATAAATAAACAAATAAAGAACTATTATTTTAACTAGCTGCTTTGCAACTAGATGCTAGTAAATTAAGTAACAACTTATTTAAACCGTGCATAAAGCATTATTCCTATAAGGCTTGATTTAATTTAAAAAATGTATAAGTTCCTCGAGACATATATGGTGAAGTAATTGAACGATGCAAGTCATAAATATTTTTTTCGGCAGCTCCATTCATGAATAAATTAAATAATAATAATACCGTATCATTTATTATTATTGTTTTTTTTTTTAATATCGCAAAGGAAATGAAATATATCCACGAAATTGATAATTAGAATAAACCATCAATCTTGCTCAGAAAACGGAAGCTTATGGTTTTGACAAACCGTTGGTAACTACAAGTTTAAAAAACAGCATTCGTCTTTAAAAAAATACAGAAAAAAGCTCACATATTTGGTACCGGGCGGTGAAAAAAAAACGTTTATTTTTAGTAGCAATTTTTTGTCAATAATAACGGTTATTCTTTAATTTAACGGGCAGTACCAAAAATAAACACTTTGTAATCTGCTGACGTGAGAAATACCATGAATGGTTTATCTGTAAATTCCATGTAGTCTATATGAAATACGCTCTGGAATTTTAGGTAAAAAGTTCAAAATTGCCGTCACTGGTTTTCAAACTGAACCTATTTTCAGATATTTTGGTATATATTTCATGGAATTTAAAATATTACAGTTTTAGGACATTTTCCTAACTACCCGTATAGAATTTACATAAAAATAATTTGGAGCATTGCTTGAGTTAGCAAACTATAAAGTGATGTTTATGCCCATTTTTGATTCCTGACAACTCTTAATAAAAATATGAAATAGATATGGGATTCGAACCCAGATCTCGTAGTCTTACTGTAACAATTCTAATCCTCTACCAATTGAGCTATCGAGACCCATTTTTATCAATCTACCCCTTTGAGAGTTACTAAGATCATCATAAATTATTGTCCATATTTTATGGCTGCCATCTTTTGGTGTGATTGCAAAGTTCCACCCAGCCGCGATCGTTACCTTTTTATTTTACATATATTCGTCTATTTCATGTTTTCAGTGAGAGCACTAGTGTTGAACCATACCTAGCCGGTGCTGTCAACTGATTTGACATATATCTAATTATTTCAATATCTCTGTAAATATACTAAAAACAGAGTTCATATTTTAGGTGTTCCTCAGCTGTACATTTACGTATTGAATAAAAGAATTAAAATATACATGTATTGATCGAACGCAACAGAAAAAAATATTTTTTCGTTAAATCAGGAAAAAAAATATTAATACATACGTATGTCTGCGTACGTTGTTAACTTGCCGAGTGGCGCAGTAGTGAACGAGAACGTACGGGGTTTCGTTCACCGTGCCATAATGCGCGGTCGTCAGTATTAGCCGGCGGTCTGCCGGTAGTAATTAACGTATCATGCGCTTTATGCATTGCCGATGTTTTTTCCTTTTCAGCATGTGTACACAATATTTTACTTATGTACATATATACCAATGTACTTCAAATAAAATGATTTACAACGTAAATTATTAATTTTTATCAAACTTAAAAAATATTAAATTCTAATCGCGTACCCTGTGTAGTGAGTACACATCATGAGCTCGAGGGATTTTCTAGCTCGGTAAGGGAAAGGTTACTTCAATTATTAAATTTAGATTTAATTAGTATATGTTATTTTACATTTAAATAATTAATATATATTAAAAAATATATATTTCTAGTACATTATTTTTAACACTTTCCAGAGTGGTTAATAATTTCAGTTTCGCCTTGGTAAAATACCACTATTTAGAATAGAAACTTGTTTGTTTGCCGTGTTTGGTGACCATATCTGAATATTCAGGTACATTGTACTTCCCAACCATCCACTCTCCCATCTCCTTTTCATCTCTTCTCCCTTTAACGTCGCAAAATACCCCAGTTGGGGACGCCATTTCACCGTCTTCAGGTATTTGGTACTCCTTTGGTGCTATATGTACGGTACAAACATAAAAAAACTGAAATATTAATTATCGCTTAAATTTGGTGTTTTTTTCGGCCCATCGTGTATTTATTCAAATCGGAAGCCACCATTGGCTCAAAACACGGAACGAATTTCATGTTCTGAATTCAAATGAAGACGGATTTCTTTCATTGGTTAGTTTTGACACTCGGGAGCACACGAGCCAATCAAAATGCAAAACAAGCGAACGTGTTCGGAATTCAAATGTGTTCTAATTTTGAAATGTAGTACCGTGAAAAGTGCGCGAGCATTCGAGGCAATTCAGCTATTAAGAATTTTTATTCTAGGCGATCCGAGTGTAGAATATTATTGCGCTAAGAATTAGGTCAATAAATGCTGTTAATATATCTGCATTTTCATGAACAGTCATTACTTTTATTGGTAGGTAGGTTTTCTTGGGTCAATCAGTCCTTTACGATAGCCGTGAATAACTTTTTGTTGCAATTGAAAAAAATTATGTGAATATCGCACATGAGTCCCAACAGCCCTGAGCCAGTTGGACTATGGTAACCCTATAGAATATAAAAACAAGGGAGATGGTCTATGAAGCATTATAATAATGTATTAGTATGAAACCGCGTGTCGTCAACATAGTTTACTTCAATTTCGGATGCTCTTTTATACAGAACAGATTTCTGTTGTATAGTTTCTAGTTAGAATTGCGAAAAATCTGTTAAAACCTATTAAGTATGTAAATAATTTGAATAAATATGTTAGCGAATGGTAGAACAAGTCGGGGACGCTCAATGAAGACATGGGACGATCAAGCGAATCAAATACTTCAGTCGGGCCATGACCAAAGTCAGAATAACAGAAGAGTGTGTATGAGACGATGTACTTGACTGATCAGCGGCTGAGTAGGCATCGCGTCTGGATCCCACTCGTGAGTTTAATTCTTCGCTAAGTCTCCCATCACGACATAAGCAACTTCTTCCGCTATCTGTGATGGTAGTAGGAGATTTTCAAATGTTGTCAGGTTATTCGTAACTCGTGAATGTTTGTCTTTCTTTAAAAAAAAGAAACTATTTATAAATGCGAATGAAGCAAGGAGTGTGTGTCGGGACATAGTTGTGTTTCAGTTTATCCTCTCTGCCTATTACTGCGGAGAATAGGTGTGATGGTAAGTTTGCTTAAAAAAATAAAGTTAGTAAAATTTTTGTTAATTTTCACTGTGGAATCTCCATTTTCTTCCGTAACCACTTATTTAACGAAGTCTTCGTAAGCCTCCGGCGAAGCCTTAACCGAACACTTCCGAAGATTCCCGAAGGCACTTCGGCGAAACCTGTTACATTCTATCGGGTATATAACGTAACGCGCGGAATGCAATTGGCGCGAATTGTCGGCTTCGCCCTTTGAATTAAGAACTGCAAAAAAGGCAGCGCCATGTGCAATGAATTATTTACGTCAACCGTTAGAACTGTATTATTTCAAATATATTATTAAAGTGTTCTTTTTATGTTGTGCGGCACAAGAGATGTTATGTCTGGAACCGGTGGGGCAAAGACAACCTTAATATTAAGGAATATTGTGAGGCGTGTAGAAATTCCTTTTAAATGTATCTGTTAAAATTGTTATTAAAGCACTATTTTGTATGTTATGCGACAGAAGTGTTGTAATGTCCAGAACCGGTGGGGCAAATGCAATATCAATATTAGCGAATATTGTGAGGCGAGCGGAAATCCGTTAGAACTGTATTCATTTAAATTTTAATTATAGTGATCCAGATTATGCGATGCAATAGTTGTAATGTCTGGAACCGGTGGGTCTAAGGCAACGTCAACATTAATGAATTTTGTGAGACGGAAAGAAATTATTTATTTTATCATTTCAAATTACAACAAAGGATTTCTTTTGTTACGCGAAACAAAAGTTGCAATGTCCGGAATCGGTGGGGCAAAGACAACTGCAATTTCAAAGAAATTTTGTCAGGCAAAATCCCTTTTAAGCTTACCACGTCATTAGCACTGCGAACTAAAGAGTGTTAAATGTTTATCATGAATTTACAGACCCACGTTTATTTTAGTAATGAACCAAGATCTTGAAGAGACCCATGTTGTAGGAGGGAGGAAACACAGAGGCCGGCAGATAATTATACATCCGAGCTGTTGAACACGAGAACGAGTCGTAGAAGCGACCCGCTCTCACGTAACAAATATTAACCGATAAGGAGATTTAAGTGTTTATCACGAATTTATAGGCCTACGTATATATATTCAGCTTACTACGTCAATTTGACTATGAACTATGGAGCTTTTACATATCTGAATTATTATTTTTTTCTTGATCAGTAATCATAATCTTTCGTGACCTGTCTTGGCCCTACGAATCATCTTATAAAAAACGTATCAAAATAAAGGGGGCTACAAGTTTTTCCAACAACATGTAAAGCGCCCTTGGGGTGATGTCAGTCAATAAACGGCGCTATAATAAAATTGACAGATTTATTTTATTATAAATTGCCTCAATTAGTTTTCTTTCAGATCGGTATAGATTACACTTCTAGGGAATACATATTCAGTGGCAGAGGTAAACAACCTCTCCGTAGTGTCAGTAGGTAGATCTGTTTTGTGTTTACTGCGGGACCGGTCAATTATCAACTTTTATCAACTTCTATCAACTTCTATCAGCTTCTATCAACTTCTATCTACTGTTCGATCTGAATGTCACAACGATTAGACGCCTACCATAAGCACGCGTTTTAATGCCACACACGAACTAATTTTTTTAACGGATTTTTTTTTGGTTTACGGTGATTGAGTAATAGATGCAGTAGCCGTAAATTATAAAAAAAAATGTTGGTATAATATACACTATGGATCACTTCTATAGTTTTGTCTATGGTACATAACCTCAGACAGTCACTTATTATACCGGTGTCAACCGCAAAGGTCAATAAATCTACTTTACATTTACGAGTGCTTTTTAATATAACACCCCAATACAACAATTTTATATGACGGAAACTATACGAGTTCGTTGACAATATATTATTGCGTATTTTCTGATCAGTTATTGTAACATATCGTTACCTTGGTTGGACAGGGTTCTAACTTTACGTTACCTAGTTCATTAATATAATATTATATATTATAGTTCAGAGATATAATATGGTATATAATAGAACTAATTATCTTAATATAACATTAATTAATAAAGAAAGAATAAATACACATTCACCGCTTCTCAGTATTTTCACATTATTAGAACAATATAACACATTTAAATAAATCAATTAAGAAAACATTATCATTTAAATACGGGTAAACACATTATAAATGTAAAAACCTGACATAATTATTTTCTAACTAAATTGCTCCGACGATTCACCAAAAGTCCCTGGTTCGTCAGGAATTAACACGGGCTCGAAAATTCCTCCACTCCGAAAACATGTAATAGATTTAGGCAAAACATTTTACTCCAAATTAGAATCGAACTCGAATCCCTCTATATCCAACCTCGGCCGCTGGACCCCGGTACGACCCCCTCCCTCTCCGCCCAAATTCTATCTTATACCCTCCATTACCTTAGTGAGCGGGCTTAAATATAAGATTGCCATCAGCAAGTGCTTACTAGTACATAAAACACAGTTTACAATTATTTAAAATAAAAATAAATAACAGCCCTACAGTAGCAATAAGCAGCCCGATCACTAGATAGAGAAGATTATCTCCACATGTATGCACCTCTAGCCACAGTTGACACAGGGAGAGGGAGAAATGTTCCCTGGCACTGTACACACAAATTTTACAATACGATATATACAAAATCAGAAATTGTTAAATAGAATATGAGAAATTGCCTTTGAAAACTCTCATACAGAACAAGGTAAAGTGAAGTTAGAACCCTCTCCAACTAAAGCGACGAACTGGACTGCGCCAAGAAACTGTCAGATACATAAAATGTGGCAATTAAACAAGGTTCTAAGTGATTTTAGAACCACGTAAAATAAATGTTTATTAGATCTTAGAACTACGCCATATCTCAGAACAAGGTAAGGTGAAGTTAGAACCCTCTCCAACTAAAGTGACGAACTGGACTGCGCCAAGAAACTGTCAGATACATAAAATGTGGCAATTAAACAAGGTTCTAAGTGATTTTAGAACCACGTAAAATAAATGTTTATTAGATCTTAGAACTACGCCATATCTCAGAACAAGGTAAGGTGAAGTTAGAACCCTCTCCAACTAAAGTGACGAACTGGACTGCGCCTGCGCCCAGAACTACGCTATTACCTATGAAAATACTGCACAGATGGCTCTGAACATTATTTAAGTCATAGAAATGAGCAAAAGAAATGGTTTTGCGTTCAAAAGTCATTTTTGCAAATAAGGCAGTTAAAACCCTATCCAACCAAATTAACGATATTGAGTTTTGTTTTGAGTTCGCACTTGTATGTGAATCATATTTTGAATTTTTAAAAAATTCGCCCGGCATTCCTTCTTTATCATGAGAAAATTATAATTTAGTTCCATACGGCGAAACTTCCGACATATTTCCTTATATATAATTTTTCCAAGTAAATAATATATAAGGAAAAATATTAAAATGATATAGTATGCATTTTGATTGCCCGACGATATTGGGAGTCTTTCACGTTGCTGCCACCTATCGAAATAATTCATAACGTTCAAACCATTGAAAAAAGGCACCAGGCATTATAGGGATTATTTCGAAATATTCACAATATTATTACGCAATACGATACTGTTTTTACATTAAGTTCAAGATGTTTTTTAAAAGTTTACCATGAATATTCAAAATTGAAATATAACTTTTCCTGAGCGACCTAATAATGTTTTAGTAAATATTAAAAATAGTTTTAATAATTTTATAATTAATGTTTATCATATTGCGTAATAATATCACCATTATTAAGAACTAAAAAAAAATAATTCTCCCTAGTCCTATTGACAGATTTCTCTCAATATAATTTTCAGGAAAAAACTTAATATTTTAATGGATGTCTTATGCATCTTTTCAAATGGCCGATCAATGATAATATATTATTGTGAATCTTCAGCATTACTGCCATCTATTGAAATAATTTATAACGTAAATCATTTCAAGCATAGAAATCTTCTATGTAATCCGATGCACCCGAGACGCAAACCAAAAATGTCAATAAAGAAGATTCTTTGCTAGATACACCGGTATAGTTCAGTAGACTTACCCAAGGGGCGCTGCAGTCGTTTGATATGGGCTGGAAAGCGGGAACACAGCGAAACGTCATCTTGCCGGTAGATGTCGTTAGTGGGGAGAAAATGGCCGCTCAAATCCTCGGTTTAAAAATGTTGAAGGAGTTTTTCTTGGTCACAACTTACCTAGAAGGAAACAAAACACCTAGTTAGTGATCGAACGACATGAATATTAAATGCACCGGATAGATAAATACATAGAATTGTGATGTGGGTATGTCGGTGTTCCTGAAGAAAGCTCAATTATTCAAATACGAAAATTCTTAAATGAATCATCTTACTACCTATTGAATATTATGTTCAATGATTAATAAAACCTACAGTCTGACATTTAATAGTAGACAAAAAAATGGGAGTGCTGCGATCGATTAAAACGTTTTAAACGACAACACCAGGATAACTCGCTAGAAGATTGTTGTAAGTTTTAATAAGCTCAATGGTCTAAGGCAGTGATGGGCAAAGTACGGCCCGCGGGCCAAGTCCGGCCCGCGTGTGGGCAAGTCCGGCCCGCGACATTGTTTTGAATAACCCTACCACAATTTACCAATTGAACAAAATGTATTTTCTACGTAGATAGAATAGAATACTTCTCATTGTGTTTTAAGTACGGTATTATTGCATCTAATATTAGTTATTATTTTATTATGTATTATTTATATGTAAAATTATTTTATTAAACTTTTTTTCCGGCACGCCTAGATAATTTTTTATTTTATCTGGCCCTTTCCTTAAAAAGTTTGCCCATCTCTGGTCTAAGGTCATGTTTTTTTTTTACTTTTTCATCATAAGGGATTCAGAAAACAGGTACTTTCTGAAAGGAGATGATTCTTCATCATGTTTTAGGACAATTTTATGCTTTTTTATATTAATACCGCACCAGAGTCCCAACCGTCTGAAGCCAGTGAGACTATGGCATCCCCAATTGTGGAATGTTATGAGGCTGAAGGTATTAGGGAGGGGAAGGAGAAGAGGAAGATGAAGGTGAGAAAATACCTGGATATTCAGATCTGGTCACCAAACACAGTTAAAAACCATTTCAAGCAACGTTTCAATTCTAAATGGTGGTCTTACACCAGGGCGATACTGATAGTATCTCCCACTCTTAAACTTTTTTTGTGCAATTATACAGAAAAGACAATTTTTGTATTTCCGAATTTCGTATATCGAAATAACCTGCATTAGTTGATAAATAAATAAACAAATCTAATTCACAGATCAACAATATTTAAAAAAAGTGAAAAAACGAATTATGACGTCTACTATAAAATGTCAGACTACCCACAAAATGTTTTTCCTGTACAACCTCTACCTAGTACCTGCGTATCTACACACTCGTAATATACAGACGTGTAGGTGGTTTTTAACTTGTATTTTGTATGGTAGTTAGCTACGTATGAACGCGTATTTAGTGGGACGGCAACCAATTTGGGTTCGTAATTATTATCTCTTGTAGTTAGTGGATCTACCCTTCCACGCGCGAGGGACAGGGTTCCCAAAATTAGAAAACAATGTTATTCTTTTAATTATTTTACATCAAAGAATCTCCGCACTAGCGACAGTGTAATTATTTATTGATTAATTAATTGTAATATTTGCGCAATCTGAGATTCAATTCGACTCTGCTATGTACCCTAATTAAGACTTCTTACATTGTCTATCGATATACATGTTTTATTTATAATTACAAAATTACATTCCAACCGCTTGACGATAATGTGCTCTAAGGAAAGCAAATTTAAGGCTCATTATCACATAACGTTGCAGTGTAAGATGAAACCTTGTTATTCCAAGGGGTCGATTCGCTAAATACCTTATAATTTGTAATGAAACCCTTGCTGGCTAAAATGGGAATATTATATTAACTTGATGATTATAAGGTACCTATATAGTCAATATAAATTATAAATAATAACATAATAGAAAGTAACATAGAAATATAATAATACGCGCAGCTCCTGACATTTACCACACATGCACTGAGATGGCAACATTCTAAACCAGCGCCCTAGCGGCGAGAGTTGGAAATTTGGTTATTCCGTACATTTTAATAGATTTTCTGTGAAATATATTCATAATAAATTGTAGAAATCGAAATAAAAAAAAATAAAAAATATATACTAAGTAACCTACATTACTACTTGACTCCTTTTTTTGCTCATGTGTACCCGTATATTTTTTGAAAAAATAGGCTATTAGTATTTTATTAACACTTAAAGCCCCGCTGCTCGCGCACTGTCTAAATTGTTTAGAAAGATAATAAAAGATTTATTATAATGGCAATATAGTCTGTAAGCCTACAGCCCGGGCCGCTAGAGGCGCTTGTGTAACAAAGCTACTCGTGTAATCGAATTACGTAGACGTCAAAATACTAGCAACATGCCACATTAAACAGTATATATGAGTTAGTGTATTTTATTTTTATAAATTTCATGAAGGACTTTGATTTAAACCTACAATAATAATTTATTCCATTTCGTATTCCTGTGTACACCCGCCAACAAAGAATTTATCTCAATATTTAAAAGCGTTACGTTCTAAAAGTGTTTTTTTTAATATTTAAATTAACGCCATCTTTTGGTGGTGAATTTTAATACTAATTTAAAGTTTAACCCTAAGAAATCCTAGAATGGTAGGCGTAGGAACGAGTAGACACATCATTGAAGACAAGATGTTGAACATTTTTTATTCCTACCGTTGTTGGTAGGTTTGGAAGATAAATGAGAGCAAAATGTTGTCTTTTTGGTCAAAATTAGCATTCCGGTCAAAATTTGGGTGTCTTACGGTGCAACGATAGAGCAAATAATACATAGAGATGCCCTAAATTGAATGCGGAAGAAACCCAAAGACGGGGACGAGGGCGAGCTAGACGTACCGCCAATTTAATTTTTATAAATGTTTTATAATTTCTTGCTGACCGCAGTAAATTGGAACAACCGTGAACGGCAGTGAACGGGACTGGTGCCAAAATGTCGAGTCAGCGAAATGGGATTTAAGGCAAGTCAATAAATTCTGATGCAGTGGGTGCAACTGTTTTTTTTTTAATTTCTTATAATTAATTTTTGAGTTTCCCACATCCCTGACCTGCGGAATGCGTAATTTCCTTATCCCAATTGGGCAGATAAAGCGGTGGTCGAGCTTCCAACGGTAGCAAGTCGTGAGGATACGGTAGTAGAAGCACGTGGCAGGTCGAGGGAGGGTACTGGTTCGAACTCGGTAGCGGCGCGAGATCACGTTTCGAGATCAGAGATCAGTGGCCATCTTCGGAGGCGAGATTACCAGCGATTAAGGTGCCAACCGTTATTAAAATATTGTTAATCATGGAAGCTAATAAGCTATCTCTCAAAATGAAACATAAAACCGAAAAGACACAGAAAATGAAAAGGTGACGGTAGAAGCTGGGACTTGAACCCAGGATCTCATGGTAGGTCTATCTGGGACCTTGCGCCCTAATCTACGAGATCTACGACTACCCCGTCATTTTTATCGGTATCATACGTCGATTTCTAAGAACTGCCAATATCGTCTTCAATTAATTCCAAAACCTTTTTTTTTATCATGACTACAATATTCTTCCCGAATTTATTTGTAATCTTTAGATAGTGTCTCGGATATACCTATCTGATTTTTATTTATATGGGGCATCTGTTGACCTTTTCTACAAGTCTAGGATTAATATTCAATATAATTACAACGAGATTTATGAGCTTCAATAAGTTATTCCAAAATTTTGCTTTATTTAAAATTTTAACAATTTTTCAATGATAGGAAATAACATTGGTAAATGATGCAATGATTCAAGGGAGTGGGGAAGAAAAGGAAATGTAGGAGGATGGTTGGTGTAATATCTTGGTTTCGATTGTTTCACATAGATGGCACTGTCAGTAAGACGGTGCAGGAGTGATACCTGACAACCTCCAAGGTGAGGGAGATAGATTATTACCATTGTATAGAAAGGAGCTTAGCTTCCTGGCTCTCCAAATCCATTTTACAGAAATACCGTTTATCGTGTTATTTATTAAAAGAATAACTAAGTGTTTATTATGATCGGGATATTATTATCAAGGGATAAATACACGATATATGGGAAATACCTACCTGGTTATTTACTAGTTACCAAACACGGCTAAAGCCATTTTAATGACGTAAATATGCACAAAGTACTACAAAAAAATGCGGGTCACGCAATCGTTTAAATTACTTAAATGGCAACAGCAAGAAGTTTAAAAAGTAATTGGGTGTAATGTTAAATATTACTTTTTTTTGTCAGTGATTGCGGTATGTTGTGAGGCTGAAGGTAATGAGGAGGGGAAGGTGGGGAAGTACCTGGCTATTCAGATCTGGTCACCAAACACGGCTAAAGCAATTTAAAGCAACTTTTCGAATCTGAATGGCGGTCTTTCACCAGGGTGGTACTAAAAGTATCTACCACTATGGCACAGAGATATGTTTTCACTTAAGTTTTGGGCGTGTCCGGGTGCCTAAAGTAAACTCAATTTTTCTTTACTTTTGGAGAAATTCTGCAAATAGTTAATCAAGTCGATAGGGTTCCGGTAAATTGGTGATTTCTGTTCGGTGACTACGAAGTAATGCAAAAACCGAATACAAGGTATCCTTTCTTTACGGTGAATTGAAAAATGTTGTATTCTATAATACCTCTTTAAATATCGCCTTGAAAACGAGTTGCATAGAGAAAAAGGAAAGGTTAGATGGACCGAGAAAGGGATGCAGTTAATTAGATTGTTCTCGCGTGCATCAATCTAAAGGCATTCGAAAAATGCAACCCAATTTATGCAGATTAGTTGAAACACGAAATGCTTTCTGTTCCTTGTAGCCTCGGTCACACAGAGCGATTTAAACGCTGCTGTTTGAATTGTAGCGTCGAAATTGTTTCGTGGGGCAAGTCGATTCGTGCAATTAGCATCTATTATTATATTAGAACATGTTCAATTCTGATCGTGACAAACGCGCGATTTCTGCATTCACGTGATCTAGTTGTAAAACAGAAATGTGTCGTATTTTTTCTATGTTTATTATGCGATAATTATTTTTCTTGGTTCATTTTAGGGTACACGCTGCTATGCAGTATTTATGGACTGTACACCACTGCGGTCTACAATCCTGATGATTGCCGACCTCCGGTGCGAAAACGCACTAAAACAAGAAGGAAACGAATTGCCCGTTGAGTTGCAGATAATATTGCAACGATATTGATTAGTTTATCGGATACAGCGAAGTATCCAGACGTTATTGAATCGCATGCACCGAGCTACCATAAACATCGGGAGATCGGAGGGGGTCCCAGTTATTAATGCTGTGGGACTGATGAGATTAGCAGCGGTCAGTGGTAATGGCTACCCGTATCACGTATCCTTTACAGAGAATTATTTGGTTTATGTATACTGCGCAATTTAAAAATCTCTCCAGGTTCCGACAAGTTATTACTAATATTTGACCATAAAACGTAGAAGTTTGATAATGTGGAATACTTTTGTTTTACTATTATTTACTTCACCAGAATTTAGCACAGTTCAAACGGGTCTTAAAAACCAAATTGTTCAAAAAATCGTATCCAATATAAAACATAACTCCGTGTGCGGAGAAATAGAATTTCAGGCCATTTTTTGTTTTCATCCTCCATAGCTTATTTAGTTGCGGTTTTCTCTTCATTGTTATTCAATGCCCTTAGTATCCAGTGAAAAACCATGTATATAATATTCTCTTGCTCTGTTGTTATTTGTACCTACTTTATATTTGATTATTTACACCCTTAGCTTCTAAATTGTTATTGCATAATAGCTAAAACGTTCATGTAAGGAAGTCTGCTACTCGTGAATATTTTAAATTGTGGTTTTTGGAATTCAGTTTACTTTTATCCTTTCTCTACCAGTCCCATGCCTCTCTGCCATATATCTGGGTTGGTATCGGCACTCCATTGCGAACTGCTAGCTTCACTTCTTTGAACAATTTTTTGCTAGCGCGTTCAGTTTTCCTGCATTCACCCTTCTTCCAGTATCCCTACATTCTACATCGATGAAGTATTCCTATTTGACAAATTTATGCTTTTTCATAAAACTGTTTACAGATTAACTTTGGTCATAAAGCAATGCACGCCACTGCTCAATTCAATGCATCAGGGTTGTTTCATCATCGACTGACGTTTCCTAAATTAAATTACTTAATGCGTGTGCACAAAACGTTAATTATAATAATACACATGTTCATTCACAATTTCAACAAAAAATAGGAGATTTGTTAGGACGAAGATTTTAAGATCATCAGAAATGAATTCTTAGTATGTAATTAACAAAACGCAGGCGCGTGCCTTCTGCGCTCCGGGCTGAACCAAGCCTCATACTCTCTAGGCATAATAGATAGAAATGTGTTCAGCTTTTTGTAGATCCATCACACTCTATGCCTCACGTCACAAGTAGAAAAAAACAGCATTAAAATGAGAATGAAGAAATACTGAATCAAAAATAGCTTTACACGATATTTATTTCCATAGCTAACTAACTAACTAACTAACCATCACGCCGTTTCTCCGCAGGGGTAGGCAGAGAGGACGGACCGCCAAACAACTCGATATTGGCATACACTTCTTGCTTCATTCACTTTCATACAACGTCTCATACATTCTTTTCTGTTATTCCGACTTCTGACATGGCCCGACTCAAGTATTTGATTCACTTCATCGTGCCATGTCTTCCTCGGTCGTCCCCGGCTTCTTTTTCCATTCACATTCGCGTCATATATTCTCCTTACTCTCCTTTCTTCGTTAATTCGCTCTACATTCCCAAACCATCTTGACGACCTCCATGGTCGAGGGGTAAGGATCTCCACTACGAATCCGAAGGTCGCGGGTCCAAATCCCGGCGTGCGCAAGTAATTTTTATTTAATTAATTTGTGTTGTTTCACAATTAATTAATTAAAAATAATGTATGGTATATTTGCGCACGTTCCAGAGTGGAAGATACTCTTAGTATCGCCCTGGTGAAAGACCACCATTCAGAATTGAAAAGTTGGTTGAAATGGCTTTTAGCCGTGTTTGGTGACCAGATCTGAATAGCCAGGTATTTCCCTGTTTCCCCACCTCCCTCTTCCCCTTCTCCTTCCCATCCCCAATACCTTCAGCCTCACAACATTCCCCAATTGGGAATGCCATAGTCTCACTGGCTCCAGACGATTGGTAGCAGTTGGGACTCTTGTGCGGTATTCATATAAAAAAGCGTACCTTTCTTAATTTTGCTCACTACGCTTACATCAGCCTTGCATTCTTTACGAATCTCAACATTTTTCACACGATCATACATGGTTTTACCACACATTCGTCTCAGAGATCTCATTTCTACAGCATTCAGTTTACTTTCATCCTTCCTCTGCCAGTTCCATGCCTCACTGCCATACATCGGAATCGATATGGAAAATCTTTGCTTTACGGACCACCGCCCACTTCACGGACATTTTTTTTGAGCCCCTCTCCCTCATTTTATTTACTTACCATCTGCCACAAATCTGAAACAGATATTACCACGATTATATTTAATCGTGTAATTACATTTTAATATTATATTGTTGTAAGATAGAATATGACTCCTATCTTATTTCTGAATTAAAAGAAGAATGTTTCAATGAGAACAATTAAATCGCGTACTTAATTGTATTGAGAAGTATTTTTATAAACATTCAAAAGACATTGAATTCATAACTTATCTAATGAGAAGGTTGAATTTGATGCATTTTTTGTTAATATCAGGTTCGATTTTACTTAAAAACAACCGTAAGTCGCCGCGTTCAGTAACACGGAGCCGGTTTCTCTTTTTAGCTGCCAACGTTGCTATAGCACTAAATCCACGTTTAGCTAAATAGGACGATGGAATGCTATCAGAAATCGTTGAATATCCGAAACCCAGTCTGGTATGTCCATGTTTAAAATATTCTGGAATCGTTCCTTGAAATCACTACGGCTTTATTACTATGATTACCGTGTTTTTTTTTGTTGCCTTTCTTAGACTATATTTTTTTTACCTGCCCACGCCCTCACTGTGCCATCTCAAAACCCCCTAATTTTCCCTGAGTATTTTACTGCCCCCCTGAAAGTCTCAAACGCCCATAAGGGGGTGTTATGGCCTACTTTCAGAACCTATGCTTTAGACGGTTTTATAGAAATTTGCAGATATAATCATATAGCCATTAAAGAAGAAATAATATTTTAGGATGGTACTCGATCGTAAAAAAAACTGGCAACACCTTAAACATAATGATAGATCATATGGTAGTAGTCGCGTGCAGTCCACAAAAACTTAAAAGCTGTGCCTACCCTAAGAAGAACGTGCCGTGAGAAGAGATTGCAGAATTATTTCGGATGAATTTGGTAAGAAACTTGTACGCTCATTTATTCAGTTGGCCATAACAATCAGCAGAAAATGACAATAAAGTAGTCATTGTTAAATTTTTAATCCACATTTATACGCGAGCATGTAAAACTACACACAGCCTACCTTTGTTTATAGAGGATTGCACACCACTGTATGGAAGTATCTGTCACAAGATGTAAACAAAAAATATTAACGAAATCAGTAATAATCACAGTCTATTCTATCTTTAATCTTTCAAATAATATTTTTAATTCCGTAAAAAACACGCAACATTTCCACAAAATAACCTAAAATAATAGTGGACGAGAATGGGTATAAAAAATAGAACAAATCGTATTTATAGACGAACTGTATGGAATCTGTACAAAAAAGTTTAGCTTAAAAGTGAAACTTATGTCAACAGCGTTGACTGTCTCGGTGCTTTTTCATTTTGAATCGATTACGAATTAAAAACTTTATTTACCGACAAATACCCCTTTTTTAAAACTTGAATTGAGGTATGTCTGCAATGGATGGATGCCGCTTTTTGGGTTTTTAAAAACGAAACTTCCTTATTGATTAACTGCGGAATTCCGGAGAGAAATAGTAAAAACTCCTCAACAAAGAGATTATTTGGAAACAATAATTGATGAAACTGACACAAGGTTTTGAATCGAAACTTTTAAAAACAATGTATTGCATTATTATGCATTTTAATTAATTATTATTTTCTTTTTAATTATCATAAATACGCCTTTTAACGAAGAATTACGTTATATAAAAATGTATCTACCTCAATAGATGATGAAAACTGTCATTTGCCGCCGTGGTATACCTACGGTGGCATATCTATGCCGCCGTCTGCTGTTGTGCATTGTTTTGTGTACCGTGCCGAAAATTTTAACATCCATATACTGTTTACTAACTAATAATGTTTAAAGTAAAAAATAAATCGGTAACTTACTTAATTTCGAGTTTTTCTCTTGTTAAAAAACTACGTAAATATTAATGTTTTCAATGAATGTCATTCGAGAGAAACAGAACCGAAGTTAATCGGGAATTCTTTAAGCCTAAGGAAAAGAATTTTTCCTTGAAATAAACCAGAATAGGCTTCCAGTACAGGGACGCCTGGAGGCCCCTTGTCAAAGCATTGGATCATCGACCCGAATGGGACAGGGGGGAGAAGATGAGAAGGAGAATAAATAATTGCATCATATTATATAATCCCCTTTTCATGAAATATGAGTCATTTGTTTTAATCTGTAACCATAAACAAGATGAAACCCGATGCATATTAGTTTAACGACATGGCCGCAATTTACACGACGTTGCCGGTACGTCAGTAACGAAATGCCACGTACATTAATTTAATATAAAGCGGCTCGACGAACTCTCAACGTTACTACCGCGCGTGATTGATATCATTTTCATTTCATGGCAATTTCACTGGATAGACTCCCGGAGAGTGGGGTGAACGGAGACAGAAAAGTAAAGATACACCCTTTAAAAACACTTGTTAAAAAACGTGAATATTATTTTGTAATACTTTTTTAGATAGGCACTTCATATTATTAATGTTTTTTATAGTACTATTTATAGTATTCAAAATATGGAATATTTTATTTCATTTTTAGGTTACTATTTTGACTTTATCTCTCTCTCTTTATCTCACTTTATCGCTAGCCGGTAAAAAGTGGAAGAAATTTTATTTTCAAGTGTTTAACTTATGTGGTACTCGTATATACACAACTATTGGAGGGACACAATCGGCAACATTTTGTGGTTCTACGAGCCGTAATTACACCAATAATTTTTATGTTGTACCTACCACAAAAGAGTCTAAATTTCAGGGGCGCAGCGGTGGCACGTTTGGTGTCTTATCAGGTGTACCCGGGTTCGTGGTGTTTGGTTTGTCCAGGTCTTGGCGATGGCTTGAGATCCCTTGACTTCTTCAGCCGGACTCTCTTGACCCATCGCTTGGCATCGCGGTGTGAGGTATGGATGAATAAGTTCGTTACTCCTGAATACTCTGAACCCCAGATTCCTACACACTCTTCATACCATTTTCCTTCCAAGAAGTTTCTCTCCTTCCTTTCCCTAAAAAGACCCTCCGAGCAGCATCCCCAAAGATGAAATAGACTCTAAAGGAATTATTTTCGTCAGTGCCTACCGTGTGGAGTTAATGTCAGTGAACAATCAGTGGCTGAGTTGGAATAGCATCTGGATCCCACCCAGGCACTGTGATTTCAATTCCAGGGCTGGCTAAGTTCTCCATCACGGCACAAGTAACATTTTTCGCTTAGTGTGATGGTAGTAGGAGATTTTCACATATAGTCGGGTTATTCATAACCCAGGAATGTTTGTCTTTATGAAAAGTTCTAAAAAAACGTAAGAGAAACTCAAGGTACCTAATTAACTAACTCTTTTATTAATTTAGGTATAGCTGTTAGTCTCAAAACATTAAATAAAAACATGTATATATCTTGCTGTGATCTTTTATATTATATATTTAGGTATACATAACAAAGCTGGTTATACAAAAAAACGAAACTTTTTAAAAATGGTATTGAATGTTTAAATATTGCGTTCAGTTCTCCCCGCTTTACGGTACCTACCCAGAATGACAGGCACCTGGCTTAAAAAGCGTGCAGTCAACAGCCATACGAGTTTATTATTAAAAAATCTCATTAGCTGCCATCTAGCGACCGGCCCGCGAACCACAAGAATAAATCACAATTTAAATTAGGAACAGTCAGGCCACAACGAATATGATACGTAAGATGTGCCCACCTTATATATATAATATCCACGTGTTGTGACGTTTGGGTTTAATTTGAAATTAGTAATTCATTGTTTTCCGTCATTATTTTTAATCTAGGCTTTCTGGCGGCGGCCGTATTAATTGGTTTCTTAAACAGTAAGACTTTTTGAATCCGTGGTATTAGATTTAGGTACGAAATTTAATGGTTGAAGAAGCCATGGTGAACTGATGGGGACACGCTGCCTTAATTGAATTTATGGCATCAATAAATCACTACGGAGACAAGAATTTGTTCAAATGTTTATTTATTTTTCGTCGTCTGCATAAAACAATTATACAGTAATTTATATATTACAGATTTTAAAACATATAACGTATTAGGAATAATAAATGGTACAAGTAAGTAAACATTTGTAAATTAATGATAAAAACAATATTTAAGAACTGTATCAAACATGCAAGAAGTGAAAGGTTGATAGGTAAAGTATAAAAAGCATCGTTGGGCACTCGATTCGCTTTGCTGATTGGCGTGTTCTGTTAAAAATAAATTTTCGCTTTTGGATCATAAAATAGTGCACGGGATCTCCCACCAGTATATTTGTTAGGAACGTATGAGTTTATCTCTTTCAACATAGGTGGATTACAACATGGATACAAATATTTTAAAGAAATTATTTTGTGGTTTGATATATTTTTAAAATAAAACAAACACTTTGTTTTGACCCACTAATTTATAGCATAAAATAGTGTATGGGTTCTCCCACGAGTACGCTTATTAGGAAACTATAAGTTAACCTCTTACAACATATGTGGATTACCTATGGTTCCGGAGATTAAGTTTGAAAAATGTTTACTTAAAAATATTTTTCGGCGGGCTTCTAAGGTGTTGAAAACAATCATACCAGTTAAGAACAATATGCGAATGAATATCATCAAATTAATAGAACATTCCCCACTGAACGATTAATCTCTAGAAGTGTGATTTATAACGATTAGAAAGAAAACTAATATTCATAAGAACGTTCGACTTCCAGACCAATGACATTGTTCAGGTGATAATTTTGATATGTATATTTATTCATATTAAAATATTGCATTGTGTATAATAGTTACATATTGTGTTCTAATATAAATATGTTATACAATATAAACAAAGCGTTATTAGCAATACGAACCACATTTACAAATTACAAAATTTTTTAATGGTCAGCAGTCAAAAATTTCACATTTTAATGTTGCTAACTAAAGAAATACTACGAAAAATTAATTTGTTAATTCTATACGGATAATTAATAAAATGTATAAGGTATCAAAAGACAATAATCCTCAAACTCTAATATTTAAAATTGTATATGAAATACGTATTGGAATTTTAAGTAAAACGTTTAAAATTGCTTTCACTTATTTTCAAATTCCACCTATTTTCAGATATTTTGGGACGTAACTCATAGAATTTATGAATTACAGTTTGCGGATTTAGGTTTTTGGAAACCTTATACATTGTTCTAAATACCTGTATAGAATTTACAGATAAATCATTTGTGGTATAGCTTGAGTTAGCAACCTGCAAAGTGATGTTTAGGGTCATGTTTGAGAGTTGGCCCTTAAATTTGAAAACATTTTCTGCTTCTTTTAAATTGGTGGGTATTTCTTGGAAGATCTTCACTGCTCTATACGGTAATGAGTTCTGCGATTTTTACTTCTTTCGAAAGGGTAATATTATTTATTTTTTTCTTCTGGAGTGATTATATTTGTGTTGGTGTTTATTAACCGTCCATCCTTTGGGTTATTATTCAAAAAGCATGTAAAAAAACTTATTTTTTTCATTAGATTTCGCAATAACAATACGTATGACTAGTAACGTAACTTGTATGGGATAGACGAAAATACCCGAACACATCCGTTAGCTTCGGCTGACCTCGAAATACTAAACGAGATGACTCAGAAAAAAACTTGATGAATACGAATATTTGTGGGTTTCGGTTATAGCTTTTTTTGTAATTGAACGTACGGGATACGGTTTGTTGCGTTCGGGCGATAATATAGCGGCCGAATCACGTACGCTCGTATGGGTAGGGCAGTTAAGTTTTTGCATACATTCTGAACTTTTTGTCGGTTAAACTATTAAAAAATAAAAACTATAACAAATAAGGCGATTCACTTCTTAAATTCGAACGAAATCACGCACTCCTTATGCAGGTGGCGATAAGGTTGAAATTCCCGCTTAACACCGGCCGCATGTGTCGATTTAAAAAAAAAAACATTACAAAAATGCGTGTTTTTTTTTATTTTGTAAAGCTCAGGTATAAATATTAAAATGTTTTACGGTCATATTCTAAAAAACTTAATTTGCTACAATTAATAATACGACAATATCGGAAAAAGGGGGTTCGTAAGTAAGAGATTTTGCGCATAGAACAGTTTTTTTAGGTATGATATTAAATTTTTTTCTTCGCTTAAAAATATGCCCGGTTAAACGAAAGGCCGAGGTGTGTTCTATTTGCAGTATTTAATTAAATCATCTATGATATTTCTAGGCCATCGAATTCTCAAACCGAAAACACATGATTTTGCATTACTTGCCATTGCATCGCCTTAGGTACACAATTTGTAAGAGCACGTGTTTCTTGACTATGCACCTGTGCCGAATCAATGATGCTAGGTCCTTCGAACATCTTCCATTGAAATACCGATAGAACAAGGACAGCATTCCTACCTGACGCCTGTGGTCTAAAGATTTGAATTCGTTTTGCTTAGATAGGGGAATCTATCAAACGGACCGCCCGTTTCTGCACGGGGGTTTTAATCAGGTATTTTAATATATATTTGTTTCGTTTTCAAATTATTTTCATGACTTTATTTAGCAAAATTTCATGAAAGAACACCCTTTTTTATTTTTACATGAATACCGTACAAGAGTCTCAACTGCTGCCAACCGTCTGGAGCCAGTGAGACTATGGTATCCCCAATTGGGGAATGTTGTGAGGCTCAAGGTATTGGGGATGGGAAGGAAAAGGGGGAGAGCAAGGTGGGGAAATGCCTGGCTATTCAGATCTGGTCACCAAACACGGCTAAAAGCCATTTCAAGCAACGTTTCAATTCTGAATGGTGGTCTTTCACCTGGGCGATACTGAGAGTATCTTCCACTCTGGAACGTGCGCAAATATACTATATATTATCTTTAAATTAATTAAATAAAATTTACTTGCGCACGCCGTGATTTGAATCCGCCACCTTCGGATTCGTAGTCGAGAGCCTTACCCCTCGACCATGGAGGCCGTCAAAACGTGAAACGTTGTTGAAAACGTGAAATAAACCATTATTTATAAAATAACTATCTCGTTTTCTCTCAGGCATTGTTTGACAGTCAAATGGATATTTCAAAGCTCAGTAGCTTAATGATGAAAATAACTTTCTTAACTGCAAAAATATGGATGAGATTACCAATTGAGTTTGGTGTTCCAGAAATTGCTGATTCAAGCAACATTTAGCCAATTTCAGTATGCCAGAACTCATCATTTGAAAGTCTTAGCTACATAATAGATATGCGTGTATAATCTAGTACTACTTATTCTTAAATTATGGCACAACACTCCCAAAATCCCGAAAACCGTTGAACTGTGGGGCGCCGACTGGCTTCAGCAATGTTTATAAATGATTTTTTTTTTTAGTGCCGCGAGTTCCAACTGTCTGGAGCCAGTGAGACTATGGGATTACAAATTAAGGTATGTTGTGCGGCTGAAGGTAGTGAAGAGGAAAGGGGTGGGGAGGAGGAAGGTGGGGAAGGACATAGCTATTCAGATCTGGCCACTAAACACGGCTAAAGCCATTTCGAGCACCATTTCGATTTTAAATGGCGGTCTTTCACCAGGGCGATACTGAAAGTATTCACCACTTTGGAACTAGCCGCAAATATACTACATATTATTTTTAATGTTTAAATTGATGAAATAACACAAATTAATCAAATAAAATTTTGATATGTATGCCGGGATTTGAACCTCCAAATTTGTAGCCGAGGATCGTAACCACTCAACCACGGTGGGCGTCTAATATCCGAGTTCTTCCCAACCTTCCTAATCCTAATCTCCTTCCCAATTAGGGATTTCATCGTCCAGCTGAATTTGGGCAGTTGGGACTGTTGTGAGGTGTTAAAAAATAATCTTATGAATTTGTAAAGGGTAAGTAGTTCCTTATGAAGATCGCATTACGACTACAGGGTGTACATAATTTCCAGTGTCTTATATTTCGTTATTATAATTGAGTACTTACCATAAACGCTATTACTTTTCGTGGCCGCCCGTCCGTGTTCTAAATTTGAAAATAAATTGAATTTCGAAAAAGGAACGGAACGTAAATTGGACTGTCAGAGAGAAAGCCTTCTTTGTTTTTGTCTCTGGTTCTTGACGAAATAGCTACGAAAAGCACAGCAGAAATAATTTATTACTTAAATTGGGTACCATAAAATTAAAAAAAAAAACCTTTTTTTATAAATCATTGAATATAATTTTAACAAAATTCAAATGAAATATGAAAAAGAATAGACGCAGAAAATAAAAAAAAAGTAACGGTCGCATCTGGTACTCAAACCCAGAACCTCTCGGTCTATTCGGGATCAGTGCTCTAACCGATTGACCTAATGCCACCTTATTGCTTTCTGTCATTTTTATCGATATTATACTTCTGTATAAGAGTTGTTAATATTTTTTTTCAAAATATTTGACCCTTTTTTTATGCTATCTTTTTATGTTGACGGCAGGATTCTACCCGAATTTATTTGCGATCTAGCAGTGGCGTGAAGTTCATAAAGGCTGAAAAGCTGCGTCCACTCCAAGAAAACTAAATAAAATGGCGAATGAAAAGTACAAGCATTTTTAAAATTAAAACGTGTTTTTCCTTGAATTTAAAGGATCTTTACCCCCATTTAATCAGTCGGCCACAACAATCAAAGACAGCAAAGTAATTTTTAATATTCAATAAAAAAAACTACACAGCCTACCTTTAGTCATAGAGCAAAGCACGCCACTGCGATCTAGATAGTGTCTCGGATACACCGAACCGACATTAATTTATATCTATTGATTTTTCCGCAAGTCCAGGAATAATATTTATTTAGTTATTGTATTAGATACGTCCTATATGGGCTTTTACATATGTAATTAGTTATAATAGTCACACAGGTGCAAAATACGCCACAGTGGGTACACAGACAAAATAACAAACAAACACAGGAATAACATAGTGTAAGTACCATTCTAAGTAATTAGTTACAGAGGAAAATATTCAAAACACACCTCATATTCACTGATGCTTATACTCTAGACACATATATTAATTATTGAAGATGATAATAACCACGAAACCGAAAAAAAAAAATCAAAAGATTTCAGTCGCATCTGGGACTCGAACCCAGGACCTCTACCTATCCGGGGTAACCGCTTAACCAACTTAGCTAATGAGACCAGTCCAATTTACGCCATCTACACCGATATCATACTTCAAGTTCAAGACTTGTTAATATTATCCTCCATTTTAAATTCCATATTATTGGCTGCCGTCCTTATGATGATCTCGAAATTCTACCCGAACACAATTGCAATCGGAATAGAGTCTCGGATATACCAACCCGATTTTTATTCATATGAGACATCTATTGACTTATTTTACAAGTCTGGAAAGAAATATTCAATTTATTTTTTATAACTTATTGAAGTTTGTAAACCTCATTGTAATATTTAATCATCATAAGGATAGCAGCCAATAATATGGGATTTAAAAATGCTCCTGTTAAAACTTGAAAGTTTTTTAAAAATATTTCGTATGACTGAGTTGAAACCGTAACTTTCAGAATTGTCTTAAGGTGAAGCTATCGGTTAAATCACTATTTCGATTAGTCTATACTACGAATCGGTTTACATTATGAAAACCGAATTGAACCTTTTCCAAGAAATTCACTTGAACGAAATAAAATAAAATTGTTAATTACATTATAAAAAATATAAGCGTAAAATACTAAATAATTTTTTTTTCTTTAGAAAATGATGAACACATGGCAGAAACAAGTTTAAAAAAAATACTAGATTATTTGTGAAAGATTCCTTTGATTAATATTTATTCTTTATTAACTAAATAAAAACCGCTTTTTGCACTTACAGCAAACATTTCTAGACTCCGTTTGCTAAGCGAATTTTCCACTTTGACAATTGACGTCAGAATTACATAGACAAAGGTCACGGGATATCCATTTTGGCACCTTCCCAGGTCGCGCATCTAAAAAAAAATCCCCTATTATTCGCACGCTGACTGCCTTCTAATGATCATCGGAAGATTTTAGGGAATAACGCATTATTTTGCATTAAAATGGTATCAAAATAGAAGTGATGAAAAGTGAGAGAGAATAATCACAAATATCGCATTACATTCCACAGGATATCGTTATTTTACTTAATTTTAAGTTTACTAAATATAATTATTATCAGTTTTATGAAAAAATCTTCTTAAACTGAAATGACGACGACGCGAAAGCGTTCAAATCATCGTTTCCTGCGGTAAGTAAATGAATAAAAATTTCTAAAAGGGTCACTCCAAAAAGTCTAACATAATATTCTGCTTATGTAAACAAACAGATTTTTTTAATCTCTTCCTGTTTTACTTAAATTAGTGGTTTGGGTTAGTAAATAAACTCCACACAGTTGTAAAAAGGACGAGTTGATCATTACCATATTTGCTTTTCGAAGAGTAAATACTAATACTTTGCGGTGCAATGCGAGTTGTCTGCACAATCTTCGGATTTATTTATTGGCAATTCACTGAAAAGGACATGCTTCCAGATTCATTCTGCTAAATTTGGCTTCTTCCCTCAACCTTTAAAGCACCTCTGTGGTGGTGACATAAGACACACAGCTCGTAGCAATAATTTTGGCTTGTACATTCCTCTTAAGATCTCCTTTTTAGCTTTAAAACCACAATTTTCAGACAGTAAAATTACCTGACAATGATGAATTTGTTCAGATTGACTGATTTATCGCTCACGCTTGTAAATTCGATAATAAATACACTATAAAATAGTGGCTTAACACGGTAAAGTAACCCTCGGCTCAATTATAGCATTGTTTGGTTGTGAGATGAAAAGCGGGCGGCAAAGGAACCCAAATCTTCCAGCCAAATTACAAGGCAATCTTATACCATAATTCATAACCCACGAGGTAATTTTTGATGCAAACTAAATTGGGGTGTAGACAACAATACTGCATGACAGGTACCCCGTCTAAGGGTTATATTAAATCATGACAGATTCATTTGACAGATGGGTTGATGTGTGTTAAACAATGTTAAAAAATACTTACCTGCATTAAATCTTAAATGTTTAACAATATTTTAAATAAAATATCTATTTAGATAAATCATTTTATAACATTAATCCATCCTTGCTGGTGCCGTCAGCTGAGTTTACGTGTCTCTAATTATTTCAAAATTCGAGTTGAGCGGTTACGATGCTCGGCAACGAATCCGGAGGTCGCGGGTTAGAATCCCGGCGTGAGCAAGTAAATTTTACATTGATTAATTTGTGTTATTTCACAAATTATTCATTTTTAATAATATATAGTACATTTGCGGCACGTTCCAGAGTGGTAGGTAGACACTTTCAGAATCGAAACATTGCTTGAAATGGCTTTAGCTGTGTTTGGTGACCAGGTCTGAATAACCATGTTCTTTCCCACCTTCCTCTTCACCATCTCCTTCCCCTCCCATCTACCTGCAGCCTCTAAAATACCCCGATTAGGAATCCTATATTTCAACTGGTGTCAGAAAAATAATTACTAACTGACTAACCTAACCATCACGCCGTTTCTCCGCAGAGGTAGGCAGAGAGGACGGACCGCCAAACAACTCGATCTTGGCATCCACTTCTTGCTTCATTCACTTTCATACAACGTCTCATACATTCTCTTCTGTTATTCCGACTTCTGACATGGCCCGACTCAAGTATTTGGTTCACACAATCGTGCTATGTCTTCCTAGGGCGACTCCGGCTTCTTCTTCCATTCACATTCGCGTCATATATTCTCGGTACACTCCTTTCTTTGTTGATTTGCTCTATATGCCCAAACCACCTAAGCGTCCCATTCTTAATCTTTTAAGAAATAATTACGATATTTTAATTACGTTTTAATAAAATTTCTACAGAGAAGTAAGGCAAAATTGAGCTATCTTCGGCCACACGGACTCTCCATATTGTAGAATTTTACTTTTCAGATTAGTAAGGACCGGAAAAAAATTATTAAGGAATAACAATGTAGTTCAATAAAAAATAAAAATAAAAATTTGAAATAAGCGTTCGAAATTCGAAGTTTCAAAATTGGATTAGGAGCATAAATAATTCAAGATTTTGACAGTAAAATTTTCAACCCTGTCTGTGCTTTTGATCTATGGATTTCGATAATCTATGGTTGAATATTAAAACTGATGTGGAAGATTTTTACACAGCTTACAGAACACATTTTATTTATTCCATAGATAATTATTATGATGATTTAATTTTTAGGTAATCATATTATATCGATTTTAAAGCCATGGTTTTACTAGAATGCTTTTAAAATTGTGTAATAGGTAGCTAAGTATTCCTAGTTAAGGTCCAGTATTCAAAAATGGCCCTAAATATCACTATTCAGGTTGCAAACTCAAGGAATACCCCAAATGATTTATCTGCAAATTATATACGGATAGTCCTACGTAAACTGATCAATGTTTGGCTTCTCCGTTTAGGGAGTGTCAAAAGCGAACACGTGCTGATTAATAGATATGCACAATTTTAATAAAAACCTTCATATGTAATTAATTATTACTCTACACTAAACTAAAAAAAATGCATATCATACTTTAAAAACAAAACAAAAAAACAACTCAATTTTTTTATTTTTTATTTATTTTATGGATTCTTTCATGTATACATATATTAATATGAAATAAAATTGTCAATTTGACTGTCCTAAAACGGGATATGTTCCTAGTTGGACAGTGAAAGCCTTCTTAAATATTTTTGTTAAGTAACGTGTGTTTCAAATAAACATTATTATTATTATTTTTTTTTATACTTAAGAAAATGTGTAAGGTTTCAAAAGATAAAGATCCGCAAACTGTGAACGTAACATTTTAGGAAACATTTAAAAATGCCGTTTGAAAACCAGTGAAAGCAATTTTGAACGTTTTACCTAAGATTTTAGTATGTATTTCACATATGATTTAAAATATTTTCATATGAAGCGGTAACTTGATGATGTGACATTATAATTTAAAAAATAAAACAATAACTTTGTTTACATCACTTTTATTTATAATTTTGCCGACCGGGTTTCGCAACTACCGTAGCTTCTTCAGGGCAGTATACAACTGGTTGTATACTGCCCAGTTGTACGAGTATACTGCCCTGTAGAAGTTACGGTAGTAGCGAAACCCGGTCGGCAAAAGTATAAATTAAAGTGATGTAAACCAAGTTATTGTTTTATTTTTTACATAATAATTTAAAATATTACATTTTTAACAACAATAATTATTAATCTAAAACACTCATCCAAATTGAAAAAACCTTCCGAGCAAAGATAAATGTCGCCGGCAGGACTCGAACCCGCACCCTTCTAATGTCCGGTTAGATGCTCTACCGTTGAGCTACGTCGGCTTATCGCAAACCCGCCAAGTTAATCAATATATACTAGTGTTCCATTTTAATAATTACTGTTTTTATTATATTTTCACCTGCCGGCGACATTTATCTTTGCTCGGAAGGTTTTTTTCAATTTGGATGAGTGTTTTAGATTAATAATTATTGTTGTTAAAAATAATAATTGTTACCCTTTGCGCTATGCACAAAAATCTTGTCTTAAGTTTTTAAGAACTTTAGTTTATCAATTAATTAAAATATTACAATTTGAAGAAACTCCCTTGAAACCTTATAGATTTTATTAACTACCCGTATAGAGTTCACAGATAAATTGTTCATAGTATTTCTTGAGTTAGCAACCTGCAAGTGTGTATTTTGGGTTTTGACTGATAATACCCTTGAAACAACAAGAGATGTAACTGAATTATTAGGTATATATTTATTGAAGTCTTTTGTGGACAAAAAAAAAAGATTTTTTAAATGCTTGGAAATGCGTGTTGCTACATTAAATCTGATTTTCAGAGTGGTAGATACTCTCATTATCGACCTGGTAAAATACCACCATTCAGAATCGAAACACTGCCTTTTATTTATAATAAATCCATCCTATGTGATCTTTGAGGATGCTGTGTGGAGGAATGGAAGGAGGGAACCTGGGTCGAATGGATAAATATGATAATATGGTCGATGAATGAATACAATAATTACCTTATATTAATAAATATATCTGGTTTTAAAATAAGTAATGTAAAAATAATATTTTTTTAAATTAAAAACTGCTCATTATTAATAAGGTTTGACGGCCTCCACGGTCGAGGGGTATGGCTCTCGACTACGAATCTGAAGGTTGCGGGTTCACATCCCGGCGTGCCCAATTAATTTTTTTTTAATTGATTAGTACTGTTTCACAATTAATTGATTTAAAAAAATAATATACACTGTATTTGCGCCCGTTCCAGAGTGGAAGATACTCTCAGTATCGTCCTGGTGAAATACCACCATTCAGAAATGGCTTTTAGCCGTGTTTGGTGACCATATCTAAATAGCGAGGTATTTCCCCACCTTCCTCTTCTCTCCCCAATACCTTCGGCCTCACAACATTCCACAATTGGAATGTCCCCAGACGATTAGGAGCAGTTGGGACTCTTGTGTGGTATTCATATAAAAATAAAAAAAAAAGGTGAGGAAACCTTTCTCTTTCACATCTTCTTCGTGGGGTATTAACAAAAATAGCTTAATGTTTTATCAAAAATTGTTCCATGTCGATATTCTTAACCCTAAAACAATTACACAAATCGACCCCTAAGACAAAACACAACGTAATATTTCAAAAATCTTTTAAATAATAGACCAATCTTTAAAATTAAATTATGCATAAACAAGTTGGTCTATTCTACATTCTAAACATTCCTTAGATTTCTGAGGCAGCTAAAAAAAAGAGGTAGCCCATTTATTTTAAATTAATAAATTATTATGTACAGGTTGGTGGGCATACTCCTCCCGCCCACCATTCCAGACATACCAAACTAATTGTGCAGGTTATCCTTGGATTACACAACTGCGTAGGACGAAACCCATCATGAATATGATTCTAATAAATCGGGTTGTTTTCTACAGCGGAATTTCGTGATATTTACGAATGTGTCACATTAATTAGAGCACGCTGAGGACAGAACATTTAGAATTTTTGGAAAATAAGTCAATAGATGTCTCATATAAATAAAATCGGGTAGGTATATCCGAGACTCTATTCCGATTGCAATTGAGTTCGGGAAGAACTTTGTAATCATCATTTTTCTGTTGTTTTTTTGATTCTTGTTTTATTTGTGATGTGTTAATATTATCTTCTTCAATGATTAAATATTATTGAAGTTATAAGCCATCAAATGTTGTTGTTTTATAAAAATCTTGGTAGATTTGGTTGAAGTACCTGGTTATTCGGATCTGATCACCGAACACAGCGAAAGCCTTTTAAAGCAGCGTGATGGTCTTTCACAGTGGTGGTTTTCTCCAACATGCGTTTGTGTAGTAACGTCCCATAAAAATAAGATTAAAAAAAATAAAACAAACTTGTATCATAATTTAAAATAGCGCGCCATTCAAATTCGGTGCTGAAAAATCCAACCCGTCCGTATAGGTAATACTGTTCGAGAACGAGTCGGAAATGAAATCCATATGTGCGTTATGAATTCAGCGTCTATGGGGATTTTGATTCTAAGAAATAGTTCATATATCGTCATTCTCATGGAGCTTCGGCAGAAAACCGAGCCGAGTGTGCAATCGTTCGCAATCTGAAAGTCGGCCGTGTGCGTTGCTATATGAAGATTTGTTTAAAACGTATTTGTGTGGAATAGTATTTTGCAAGAATCAAGAGACTTTTCATTATTAAAATAAGTTAATTACTGAGTATTTTATACGAAAAAAACGAATAGTAAAGTTTCTTACGTAAATTGTGATGTTTGTATTTAAACTGTGACATTATACTACTCGTATTCATTAGCTGTGAACGGTTTAATTAATCGCCGAATTCCTTTTTATTTTTAGGTGGCTAATTTGTGGTGCAGTTACATAAGTAAATTCTTTTAGATCTAGGGAAAAAATATATAACACTAGTTGATGTGTACCTGGCCCTGCTCGGAATTTAAAAAAAAAAAAAGTTATGTAGTTATGAATTCTTGCTTGTCGTTTGGGTGCCATAATTGATTTGACAGCGAAAGTAATCCCTTGTGACGACTATTACTATCTCTAAGCAAAGAAACAATTTGAACATATTTTTTCAAAATATATCTAAATCAAAAAAAAAATATCTTAAATAGGTACCTACTTGTGTTTTCCAGTTTGAAAATATTCTACTCAAACAAACCTTCTTCTTTTGAATATGTAATCTGTGACTAATTAGAGTTACTAATCTGTGGTTTTGCCACAATACAACATGGCGGGTTCAATGTTTTTAATACTAATTTTAAAACGTTATAGCTACAGTTTTACATATTGGATTTCATTCGAACTACTCTCTAAACCTTCCCGGCTGTAATAAGAACAAACTGTGCTATTTTCAGCGAAACCGGTAATGTAATTTTCGGGAAAATCGAGGACAGAAAGAGAAACATTCATTTTTATATATAGAGAAGTGATGGAGAAGAACAACATAGTACATTTTTACGTAGATTTTTTTTTCTTATTTTTTTAATCTCCGATTATACTCCTTATGAGATAGGTCATGAACCGCCACTGGTCTTACACCAGGACTATACTGAGAGTATGTAGCATTATACAATTTCTCCATGGCTTTTTTACCTTTGAAGATAATGAAAAGGACGGCCTGGCTACCAAGTTCGAGCCGCGAAAAAAAAAGACAAAAACAAATTACAACCCGGCGATCTACATTTCGAAACTGAACAGGGTTATTTTTAATTCGAACATTCGAACCCGAGGAATTTGGAAATTGTTCTGTAATTTGATTGGCCGCGTGCGTGTGTTGTGTTGTATCTTAAAGTGGTAAAAAGGACTTATTTAGTGTTGGGAACCTATCATTGAAGCAGAACCTATTTTTTTATCGCCCTAAATATGCTTCGCCACACAGTACCCCCAAATATGACACTATGTAAAATAAGGACAGAAAAGAAGTTATGTACAAACTATAATGTAATAACTCTTTTTTGGTATGAACGTAGGTATTTTTTGTAATCACTCCACACAGGATGCAGTATTCAGCGTCTTTTCGAGGAGAGGCCAGATTCAACATGGGTTGTAGGAGGGAGGAAACGCAGAGGCCGAAAAATCATTGCATAGAAGGGCTGTTGAAAACAAGAATGTCGTAGTAATGACCCGTTTGGGGTGCTTAACTCTGCACCGGTGCCGAAGGGATCAATAACGCCAATTCCACAGAGTATCTTCCATTGAAATACCGGCAGAATAAGGACAGAATTGCGACAAGGACTGTGTCCTAACGGATATCAAACGGGCCGTTCGTTTCTGCAGTCACGGGTTTTTTCAGGTATTTTGGGGCTGCAGACCAGAGAAGGCTGCCGAATTCAATAGCGGGGCGCACTTGCGATTTGTACATGGTCAACAGTTGTGTGTGTACGTTCCTAACAAGAGAACCCATGCGCACTTTTATGCTCCAAAAGCGAGAACTTCTATATATCAGAACACGCCTATCAGCAGAGCGACACGACTACTCAACGATGCAGCATTGACCGTTAACATTTTTCATATCACCTACAGACATTTTGCGAGTATCTTTTGACCCATATCACAAAAAAGAAATAAAACTGCACCAAGAGCTTTTTATTCTTTTCCTATCAATCTTTCACTTCCTGCATGTTTGTTCAGAATAGTTAAAATCATTAATATATAAATGTTTAATTTTTATACTTTTCCTTTCAATCTTTCACTTCCTGCATGTTTGTTCAGTATAGTTAAAATCATTAATATATAAATGTTTACTTAGTTGTACTATTCATTATAATAGATAGTTTATTAATTGTGATATATTTTAATCTCTGTATTATATTAGTGCACTAGTGTTTTATGGAAATTATAAAAAAACTCTTAAATTTGATGTAAACAAGAAAACAGTAGAGGTTATGTAGTATTTAATATTTCAAAATATCCAATATCTTTTTCAATCAGCTTTTCCTGTTAGAAATTTCAACAGATTTGACCAAAGGTAATAATACTAATAATATTTCTTCACTAGAGCGAACTAATTTAACATTCAGGTGTTTTGTTTACCTTCCATCAGTCATTTGGAAACATATTGATGAGATTTTTTAATGTTTCCGAGTGGAAAAAACGCCCGTACTTGAACCCGGAGTCAAATGGCCTGAAGATTTATAACTTATAACTCATAACTCGTAACACAACAGTCATAAACTCATAACCAAGATGCTTTTTTATGTTATAATGTGAAGTCGATGAGTTGTTCCACATGCGTTTTAATGGGCTGTGAGAAAAATCAAAAAATAAGGATTAAGGCGATACACTTGTGTGATTCTTCTTATGCAGGCGGTGTCAAGGTTAAAATTTCCCCTTCAAACGTAATTCAACGCCTACACAGTCCTGGTAACAAATACTGGATGTATTTGACAATAATCTAAACTTGGCAAATTTCAAAAAAGTATGAACGAATTGTCTCTGCCTAGTTTATAATTTTACTGTTTATTTATTTCTTATTAATGTTAATATCGACTTTGTGGATATTGTATTATTTATTTTTTCTGTTCATTTATATTCCTTCGTATTTTTAGCTTTGGTGCAGTTGTTTCTTTTTTTTATTTAAGTGTAATTAACTTTTGACTATGTATTCTATTTGTATGTGTTTGTAATTATGTATTTGTATGTAAAAGTCCTCTGGGTGTTTAAATAATAATAAAAAAATAATGAAAATAAAACAATTAAATTAAAATCAAATTAATTTTAATGATGCTTGTGTTAAGCGAAACCTGTTGGTCATAATAAAATTAAATTAAATTCTCGTGGTTATAAACAAAGTTATTGTTTTATTTTCATTAGATATGTCTAACCACAAAGTGACTGCTTTCTACCAACAAAAAAAAATAAATAAATAAAAATGTTTATCGGTCATATTCTAAAAAAAATACGACAATATCGGAAAAAAATGTTCGTAAGTAGGAGATTTTTCGCTTTAAACATTTTTTTTAGGTCTGATACATTAATTTTTTCTAGGCTTATAAAAAGACTCATCAGAAATTTGCCCGGTTGAACGAAAGGCCAAGGTGTGTTCTACTCGCAGTTTTTAATTAAATCACCTACGATATTTTTAGGCCATCAAATTTTCAAACCAAAAACGTATGATTTTGTATTATTTCGCTTTGCATCTCCTTAAAGGTCAAAGATATGCAGTAAGATTTAAAACATAGTTTATTTTTTTAAATATTGCCTAGGACCCAAAGTAACTTTAAGTTTCAGCCAAATAACTTTATAGTTACTCTACGTAGAGTAGTTGATTTATCCACGTCGACATGAAGAATTGAGAATCAATCATAGGATGAGCTGAAGATGTTTTAAACAAACCTTACCACACCTATCAAAAAAATTGGTCAGACATTCACCTTTGACTCATTCAAGAACCCTTTTTTATATAGCATATTCATTAAACTCTTGGAAAAATAATTAAAAACAGGCAGACGAAAGAATGTTAAAACAAAACCGTTTTTTTTTCTTACACCTTTTTATCTGTCGTTACGAAGTTATGAATATTCATTTGAGTTAAATCTGTTTGGGCTTTTGGGTTGAACATTCTAGTATTAAGTACACGCGCGTTCGTGCAGTGAACTCATATAAAAATAGATAAGAAAATAAAACAAACATGTTTTGGTAAAATACTGCGCCAGAGCGAGTACGAAATTACTTTCATATGTGCGTTATGAATTCAGCATCTATGGGGCTTTCTGTCTTAAGAAATAATTCATACATTGTCATTCACGTGGTGCTTCGGCGGTAAACCGTGCTGAGCTTGCAATACTTCGGAATCTACAAGTTGACCGCGTGTGCAGCTAGACGAAGAATTGTTAAAAAACAAATTTGTACGGAATAGTGTAATTCATTATTAAAATAGGTTAATTGCTAAAGATGATTTCTTTTTAATAATATACAAATAAAACTAACGGTAAACCAATCCGAACTCATCTTTATACAAACAAACACAAATACTACGAAAAAAGACTCGCATTACCAGAAAAACTACAAAGATTTACTGCAAATTCCCGTAATTCATACTACTTTTAGTCAACTTAATTATAATTATCATTAAATATTAATCCTAGACTTGTGGAAAAATTCAAAAGACGTTCCATATAAATAACAATCGGATAGGTATATCCGATGCACTATCTAGAGATCAAAAATAAATTCGGGTAGAATCTTGTTGTCATGATAAAAAGGTAGCAGCCAAAAATATATATGGAATTAATTGAAGTTGATATTAAGTATGATACCGATAAAATTGACCGAACGGATTGGGGTAGCAGTAGCTCAGCCGATTAGAGCGCAAGGTCCCGGAGATTCGGTTTCATGTTTCATTTTGAGAGTAATATTAGTATTATATTCAATGATTAAAAATAATATCAATTCTTCAACAATTTTGCAGAAATATAAAGTTTTTTGTGTAATGTTTTGTAGGTAAAAACAAATGAGGAGCCGCTGTGCGTAGGTGGATTTGCAGTTGTATGGGTTTACGCAGCTTATAATACAAAAAAATGGCCCATCTCTCTCTTTCAGTACATAATTATACACAGTACTTACGCCATTCTCTGACGGTCCGGTAGGGAATCAACATAAGCCGGGAGCAGCAAAAATGCAGGAAATGTTTCGCGATATTTCCTCCATCGACTCTCTGACGGGTCTGCAGTGATTTGTAGCCGTCAGTAAATTCTCGGTATTGCAGATTTCTGTTATCACATTTACCGCTGAGTGTTATCGGATCTATCAAAGTAAAAATCGAAAAATGTCGAGTGAATCAAGTGAAGACGAGGCTCTGGTATGCTATTTATTACTTCGAACGAGACAAAAAGGAGGAGGCTTTAGGTCCACCCCTACACCGAACGTAACATTCATTGTAGGTTATTTATTGCTGCCAGGGGACTCTCCGGAGATGGCGTCAAATTTCGGCAAACGTACCGAATGTAAGAAAAAAAAAAACAATTCACGAACTGGTCCAGCACGTTACTCCATATATAAGAAGTCCTCTTATTGCACACCAAGCTTTCTTCGTTGTCCCCTTTACTGCATATGCCGGTAATTTATAGTTATAAAGGCACGCATATTTCTCTACCTCAATTATTAGCCGAAAATTCATATCCCGCACCATGTTTAAACTCAAAGGATGAATGGCGCGTAAACGATAGAAACCCGGTGCATAAATTTACTGGATGTACGTTTACCGAGAAGCTACTGAATTGTTATCCCGCTTGTGGTATAACAGAAGTACGTTGCGCCAATCCCGCTTCACCCCCGAGTCGTGAGCTAGCGCCCATTGAAATGTATGGCGGTATCACGCATGAGGCTTATGTCGATTCCCTACCGGACCGTCAGAGAGTGGCCTTAGATATAAAATTTCTGAATCTGTATATTTTGTTACTGAAGGCGACCAGTTTATCAGAGTCACAATTAAAAATTGGAAGTTCTTTCGAAATAAAATAATTGTTTTAAAAACAGTTGCGTAAATGTTAATGTGTTTTTTTGTAATTCCTGCTATTAGAAAAATACACGATAAATAACGAGTAGGAATGTTTCTCCGACTGGAGGAATGCAGTATTTGCAAACATGATATGATAAAAAGGATCGTTATAATTCAAAAGACTGGATAATTGTTTTGTTTTAAATAATGCCCAAACGGTTAACGCCGTTGTAATTACTATCGGTCAGGGATTTTAGAAGGAGAATGGGTGCCTTCACTATATAATGCAGAGTGCTTAATAGTTTTAATTATGGCCCTAATGAAAGACCAGCATTCTAGTGATGAGTCGTTCATAAACGAGTCGTTCATTTTGATGAGCCGTTAGCGTACGACTCCTGGTAAACCGTACCACGGCTCAATTGAACTGTGACTCTTTTTGACAAACTTTGGAATCACTTAAGAAATATTGTTTATTTGTCTAAAAAGATGTACATATCTCAGATGTTCGATAGTATTCTTAAGTATTTCTACGATGGCGCATTTTTAAATAAGGTCCTTTGTTCTAAATTGTTTACATAAAATCATCGTACACGTGTCTAACTTATATAAGGCTAAATTATGCACACGATCGTGGGACTTGCAAATGATATTTGGCGTCATGACGCATCTTAAAGCATTTGTTTTTAAGAGTTAATAGATTCGTGTGTATAGATAAGAATAATTACCGCATTTACATGCATTGTACAGTACGTGAAGGTCGCCTGACATTCTGCCATCTGGATGTTTTGTACCTACACCTTTACGCTCGGAGTTCGGAGACGTGGGAGCTGAGAGTCGTATGAACTGAGATATCAGCTCATGAACCGGGAATCGGCTCTTAAAAAGCCGTCGTTCAATTGAGTCGTACGAAATTATTTAGCTGGTACCGTGACTCCCGCTCTTAACAAAATGAGTCATGACCCATCGCTACACCATTCAGAATCGAAACGTTTGTTGCTTGAAATTTATTTATTTGTAAGAGACAAAGAGCTTTGTAATAAAGATAGGTAAAAAACAGTGATGCAAAAAAAAAAAATTATGCCACAGTTGGCTAGAGACAGGAGTTTTATTTTACAATATACAAAGGAAGAGGAGTAGGAAGGGGACGATAGGATGGGGATGGTAGATCCTCTCAATACATACTACAATACTAGTGCATTAATTTATGATCGTACGCATTAATCGGATAGATATTTCTGAAGGTTATTATTAAGGATGTCGATGTTATTAAATTTCCACATATTAGTTTTCCATAGAAGCAAATGAAAAAAGTCACTTTGTAGAGTTGGTCTTGACGGTATATGAAATTTTATAAAATTGGCGAGTCCTAATGGATATAGTCGTGTTTGTTGACTTTTATAATCATAACCGGACATTTTTGAACCTCATTCTTCCCATTTCCTTCCCTTCCCCACTCCTTTCAGCATTACAATATACCCCAATGAAGTTGTCACCTATTTTAAAAATTAAAATGCATTAAATTAAAACGAATAACGACACTGAAATTAATTTTCATATTTTAAAAAATGACGAAGTTATGAGCTTTCAAAACGAACTTGGAAAAAACGTATACCGTGACTCACGAGTCACAGTTCAGTACATTTCACAATTGGAACGACAGTAGCGGATACTGCCGCGCCTATTATATCTATGGCCGCGCCACTTATTTTATAAACCGTGATGTCATTCGCTTATCGGTCAGCCGGCAAGATTCTCCCAAAATATCACCATTCTGAGGTTATTCGTATTCAATACTATTCGGTATTTTTCAATTTTTTTAATATTAATACGATTTCGTTGTAGGAGACAGCCTCATTGGAGGTGGCACAGTCCCACTTGTGGAATCTTCTGCGGTATTCACTTAAAAATAGTTATCTCCATGTGTGACCGCCTCCTGTCGTAAAACATAAATATCGCCAAACAATTAACCAATTGCTCCCAGCAAACCTGTGATTACCAAGTGTTAAATAAGTTAGAATGTGGAGCAATCTGTGCTCTTGTAATCTCTGTATAGATCTGTGGAGATTTGTGAGGCAATTTGTACGTAACTTGGTGCATTCCGGATCTGATTCATTGGTAAATTGGTACGTTCCCTCAGAGGTATTTAGAAAAAAGGTAATAATAAAATTATAATCCTAGTATTGGGATTGACTGACCAAAGAAATTATGGTAGAGTTAACCCCTCGAGCCTCTCAGGCTAAATATGACCGGGTTAAATACGACACATTATAAAAATATTTTAATCTTTTTTCTATTATGCGAAAATACGTGATTTTTGGCGTTAGAAAACGCACCATTAACATGACATTCTGTTCAATTTTTAATTGTCTTTGTGATAAAAATTGAAGTAACAATTTTATTTCAAATTCCCTAAAAAATAAGGCGCTTTCGAAATATCGTATTCTGCAAGCCTTTTTGACAACATTTTTCATGTGACATTTAAATTTTATTATCTAGAAAGAGCAATATTTTTTTTTTTTTTAATATATACACTTAAAACATTATTTTAAAAAGTTTCTATAACAGCATATTTTTTCGAAAAATTAAAAAAAAATAAGAAATATATAGAATATTTTAAATACATCTGAAACATCGCAAACTGGACAAAAATATTGAAAAAATCTGAGGAGGTGTTGTTATATTTGCGGTCGTTTCTAACCTTTTTATGAACAGTGTCTGATTGAGTCCTGAACATTAAAAAAGGGTAAGGTTATAGTTTAGTTAGTGGGTTGTTAGCGTATATTTTTAAATACGTTTATAGCGTCTATTTTTTTAAATCAACAATGCTTTGGAGAGATAATTTTTTGGAAATAATAATCTCATAATGTAATTTTGTTTACCATAGTTTTTTTTTATCATAATTTGTTTTACAATTTGTAAAAGAAAAAAAAAAGAACGATAAGTGAGTAGTAATGAAGGGTGGCACAATTAAAGCTGACAAAACGATACAAAATTAGGATTGTGTGTATTATTTTATTTTACTACATAAAACAGGAAATATGCTCAAAACTTATATAGATGAATGTTTAAAAAGCAATGATAATTAATAAGTACAAACTGGATGAAAGTAGACTGAATGCTGTAGAAATGAGATCTCTGAGACGAATGTGGTAAAAACCATGTATGATCATGTGAAAAATATTGAGATTTGTAAAGAATGCAAGACTGATGTAAGCGTAGTGAGCAAGATTAAGAAAGGGACGCTTAGATGGTTTGGGCATGTAGAGCGAATGAACGAAGAAAGGAGTGAAGGAGAATATATGACGCGAATGTGAATGGAAGAAGAAGCCGGGGACGCCCGAGGAAGACATGGCACGATCAAGTGAATCAAATACTCGAGTCGGGCCATGTCAGAAGTCGGAATAACAGAAGAGAATGTATGAGGCGTTGTATGAATGTGAATGAAGCAAGAAGTGTATGCCAAGATCGAGTTGTCTGGCGGTCCGTCCTCTCTGCCTACCCCTTCGGGGAAACGGCGTGATGGTTAGTTAATTAGTTAGTTAGTTACAAAAAACAAAAATTATTATCTGGCAAAAATGATACTAAAGCAAATGACAAACAAGTGAAAGATCGAAAACATATCATAAGTAGGTGTATAAACTAACTCCTTATTGTCTGTGCTGATGGTACACTGTTTTTGTACTTAGGGGCATCATCACATTATTAGTTTGATATTAATGGTAAAACTTTTTTTTTTAATTGTTTAATTGTGTCATTAAAAATGTCTATTTCAGTGTACAGTATTATAATTTCTTAATATCCGCGGTAAAGGAGAGAAATATCCCGTATTTGTATGATAGGTTTTAATACAAAAAAATTACTTTTATCATCCTTGTTGATTTTCTTGTTGGTGTATTAATGTTGATTTGTGATAAAATGTTTGGTGTATCAATTGATGCAATATATATTTTTATTATTGCTTCATATTCATACGTATACTTCCAACAGTGATGTTCTTGTCAAACGTCAATGAGAATTAGCCTTTTCTCTTGCCACATATTTATTGTTATAATTTAAATGAAAATTTTTGCTTTACTTCACATTATTTTATTTATATTAATTTCTGAATTCGACCGGTTTCGGTTGGACTCAACCTTCTTCAGGAATGTACACATATAAACTAAAATTAAAATACAGATATATTATAATGGAGAGAGAGAATTTGTGGGAAAGAGACAGCACGTTAGGGTAGAACAGGACAGAGCATCAGAGAGTAGGCGGTAAATGGGTTGGTAGAGAGGTAGGGGGAGGGGAGGGAAAAAAGAAAATATCATTAAAATTTGATAATTATTATTTTTATTTGATTTTGATATTTCTAATGCTTCTAAGTTATTAAGGCGCAAACCTATTCCATTTTTATATATTATTTGTACTCCTGTATTTTTTATCAAAAATATGATGAGTATTAATTAAATAAAATTAAATATTCGACAAATTGTGAAAAACCTTAACCTTTTTTATTGTTATAGTCACAACGTACTCCAACAAAAAGATTTTCTCATTTTCACAGGAATTTTCTTTTCTGAAGTAGAAAAGTTTGAAATTTGACGTATGCAAGCAATTCATATGCGTGAGTACTGTGTTCGAATCAGATTAAATACAGCCTTTCAAAAATGCCTTGATTGGCAGGTTATTCCAAAGGTTGCAACAAAGCAGCTCTTTCGAATCAATACCCCAGACGCATGGTTTATTGGAAGAGAAGAGACATAATGATTTGTAAGTAATTTCCACGTCTCCGGGTCCAGGTATCCATCTTTCCAGGTATCGCCTGATATCGCGTGACGCACGAGGGAAGCATAATAATTGACAAGAGTGACAATCAGGCCTCACGCACGGTCACACCGGCGTATTT